>JALZYL010000082.1:0-10494 GCA_023619815.1 Aspergillus neotritici | reverse complement strand
AAGCTTATACTAATTAATAAATTATAAAAATACTATATTATTAATAAATATTATTTACTTAAGAATTTTAATTATAACTAATTATATAACTTATAGATTTTTTAATAAGCGAATACTTATTCTAAAGTAATTAAATTAAGAATTAGTAAAATTATTAAACTAATTAAATCTTTTTATAATTTTATTAATTTAATTTATTAAATTTTAAGTAATTTTATTAAAATTTAATAGAATAAACTACTTAAAATTAAGAAAAATTATAAATTAATTTTATTCTTTTATTTTATTACTAAGTATTTTTAAGATTTATTAAAATTAGATAATTTATTAAAGTAAAGAATAGTAAATATTACTTATATAATCTTTAAGAAATAAGATAAGTAAGATAAGTAGCTAAAATAGAAGAAATTAATTTTAACTTTTCTAAAACGATAATATTTATATTAAGAAGAATTAAATAATAATTATTACTTATTTAGTAAATATTTTTATATTAATAATTTACTTAAGAAGCTATTAAATTTTATTAAAAATTAAAAAGCTATTAAGAGATTTAAAAATATTATAAAAAATAAGAAAGAAAACATCACTTTAATCACTAATCAAATTCTTGAAATTTCTTGCTTAAATCAAGCTCTTTTTAGCTTAACTTTCCCCCAGTTACTCATGACTTTATTCACTACTATTTAATACTGATTTTATTAGACTATTCAGATATAATAATAACTAATATAATAACTTTCTCTTAAACTATAATCTAGAAACCACTCACAGGAATACTTAAAGAATTATATTATTATTTTATTATATTAAAAAATCTAAGTATAGTAGCTAAATAGCTACTTTAAAAAATAATAAGTAATCTAGAAAAGTCCTAGAATAATCTTATTCTAAGATTTTTATAAAGTATATAAGAAATAACTTATAAAAATAATTATATAATTATAAATAGAGTTTTTATAACTCTGGAGTAGATCTTAATAAATAATATTAAATTATATAATTATATTATTATTATAAAAAAGACTATATAATATATTAAATTAAATATTAAGTAAAGTACTTAATAATATATAAGTATTATAATCTTTTTATCTAAATTAATAATCTGGTAATATAACTTTTAGATTATATAATAATATAAAAAATAATAATATATCCTGATTCTTTCTTCATAAGAATTCTTTAGTTATATAATTACTTCTAGAATATTAATTTAAAAACTTATTAAGAATTATAAGATAGTAATTAAGCTCTAAAATAAGAATATCTAAATATAATTTTATTAATTAAAAGCTATTAATATCTTATAAGAGATAAAATAAATCTAGAAAACTATAATTAAAAAGAATATAAGTATAATTCTTATAAAAGTTATTTTTATAATAACTAAGTAATTATTATTAGATAATTTCTAGCTTTAGATCTATAACTTAACTAAGATAAAAATAATTAAATAATATATAAATAGTTAGATAAAAACATGTAGATCTAATATCTTTATTTATATATTTATATAAAAGATAATTACTTATAGAATCCTGATTTATTATATAAACTTAATTACTCTAAATATTATAACTAAAATCACGTGAGAACTATTATAAATAAACTAGATTATATAAGAACTAGATATAGAGATTATCTATATAAGATAACTAGTTAAATTATAAAATAAGAAATAAAAGAGTTTAGTAGTAATTAAGTTTACTAGTTTTATTATAATAAACTAGATTATTAACTAGAAAATTATATAGAAGTTATAGATTCTAAATACTAGCTAGTTTTATAAAAAGATATAATTAAAACTATATTATAAGTATTAGAAATCTAGACATGTCTATACTTAGTATTCTAATTAAAAATATATATATAAGACCTACATGATAAAATACTTAATCTAAGAGTACTTAGTTATATAGAATCTAATCTAAGAAAAAGTAAAAAAATATATAAATTATAAGAATAAATACTAAGTTATTAATCTAAAATATTCTATCTAAAAAATTATAGTAGAGAAGATAAAAAAAATTCTTTATCTTAGTCTATTATATTATAAGATACTAGTTTACTTTAGAACCTGATTTCTAATCTTTATAATTAATTTTTAAAATTCTAAGTTTATTATAACTTAGAGCTTTAAATTAGTTATTATTAAAAATCTTAAAATTAATATAAATAAAAGTTCTAAGTCTAAGATAACTAAGATACTTATTATAATAATCTAAATTTTAAAGAGAATAAAGTAGCTATAATTAAAACTAATAAAACTAGATATCTAGTATAAGAATCTTATAAAGAAAATTAAAAAGCTAGAATTCTTAAATAAAAACTAGAATTCTAATTCTACTAATTCTAAGTTAGTAAAGTCTTAGTTAAAGAGATCTAGATTAATAAAGTTTTAATTAAAACTAATAAAGTTTACTAGCTAGAAAAAATTTAAAAATCTAGAATTTTCTGTGATTCTTATTATAAAAAAGATAATAATATAATAAAAAATAAGAAGACTTATTATTATTATATTTATATTTAAATCCTGGGAATAACTTCTAAAATTAAAAAGTATTATTATTATTAAAAAGAGCTTACTAGAATTTATATAATAATTAGATTATATAAAATTTATAACTAGTACTAGCTAATTCTAATTAATCTAATTAATTTACTCAGGATCTCTAGTTATATAAATATTAGATTTTAAATAGATTATATATAATATATTTTAAAAATATATTTAAAACTTATCTAGAATAATAAAAGAGTCTTTAAAGTAATTATATAAAAAAATCTATTTAAATAAGAAATTCTCTAGAAAGAGACTTATAAAGTCTCTAAAAAAATAAATAAGATTCTTAATTAAATAATATTAGAAGTTTTTAGTCTAGTTTATAAGCTTTATATACTAAATACTAGAAGTTCTAGATTTTCTTAGATTTCTAGAGTTTCTAGACTCTCTCTTATAAAATATAAATATAAATATATAAAAGAAAATTAATAAGTTATAGACTTTCTATCTAGACTATCTAATTCTATAAAAAGAGATATATTAAGATCTAGAGAATTCTTATATCTAAAATTCTTTAAATTATTTAATATAATATATAAAAGACTTAAGAAAAGATTATAATAATCTTTTTTTAGAATCTCAGGGTTCTAGAGATAAATATTATTATTATATAAAAGTTATAAACTAATTCTATAATTAAAATAATATATTAACTAGTCTAGTAATCTTACTAATTACTTTATTCTAAATATAAGAATTATAAGAATAAGAACTAGATATAAGTTTATATACTTATATCTAAGTATATTAATTCTAGATTCTAAATATAAAAGATTATCTCTAGAGACTACTAGTAACTCTAGCTTATATATTAATAAGATATAAAGAAGTAAATATTTTATATATATAATATATATAATTAATTATAGAGTAAGTCTATTAATTACTTATAATAAAAACTTATAATTATATATTAGATTTAAAATTATAACTAGTCTCTAATTATAGATTATATAATTATTAGAAATATAAATACTTATTATTCTATATAAAAAAATCTAGGAATCTAGATTAATTCTAATATAAAATAGATTTTAAAGCTTATAAATAAATATAGTCTTACTCTTATTATAAAGAAGAGAATAATAATATAAAAAAAAAATTAATAAAGCTTTATTATTAATCTTATATATATATTTAACAGACTTTTTAATTAACTTCTTTATATATAATAAACTAATAATATATAATATAACTCTAATTACTAATTAATATATATAATTTTTAATATTTAAATACTCTTAAATCAGCCCCTGAAATACTATAATTAAAAAGTTATTAATAAGAAGATCTTATAAAAGACTTTAATTAAGTATTTATTTATAAGACTAATCTTCATAGAATTCCTATTACTAAGTATTATTAGAAATTCTAATAAAACTTTAATTATTAGTCTTCTAAATATAGTCATGACTAAAGTTATAAAAAGAAATATAAAGATAATTAAGTATTAAATAAAACTAGAAATTATAGTATTTATAGCTATAATAAAAATTATAATTAATATATTTACTTTCTAGACTAATTCTTATAATTAGTCTAATCTAGATTTTAATAAGAATTATAAAAAAATAATTAAGCAGGCTTACTAGCTCTACTAGAAGTATATTTATTTTTATATTCTAGTAATATAATAGTGATATATAATAACTTAAAATTATAAGAAATAAATTATAAATAAGACTTTATAATAAGACTACTAGTATAGAATCTAAGAGATTACTAAGAATAATTCTTATAATATATAATATCTAGCTAAATAAGTCTACTAGTAGAAGAGAATTTATAAATAAAAAATTATCTCTCTACTTTATAGTCTAGATAATATAATAGAGATTCTAGTAAAAAAGATTAAGTTCTACTAGAAGATCTTCTTTCTAGAGTTTCTACTAGTAGATCTATTTAATATTAATATAAAGTTATATCTTATATTTATAAAATTCTTATTTATTATATATTATAAAATAATTATTATAATTATATTTATTATTATAAATAAGATTCTAAAGAATAATAAGATCTTAAATAATTTATAATATAAGATTATTAATATACTTAAGATATAGAAGATACTTATTAATATATTTAATATATATATTTATATTAGATATAATCCTAAGTATTTCTAGTACTTAATTATTATAATATTTTATAAGAGAAGTAAGAAATAAGACTACTAGTAATCTAAGTTCTATTACTTAATTACTTTATTAAATACTTTAAAAAAGACTCTTAAATCTATTATTATTTAATAAATTAGTTATATAACTAAGAAATACTCTCTTTTACTTCTTACTTATCTAGATAATTATAGAAATATCTCTACTAATTATATTATATAAATCTTACTAGATTTTATTCATAGAGTCTAAGATAAAGAAAATCTAGTAATAAGTATACTACTTTTAAATATTATAAAAATATATAATAATATAACTTACTAATATTTATTAAATAATCTATATAAGCTATAACTAGAATAACTAATATTATAAATAAGATTATTTCTAACTAGATAAAGTATATATATATATATATACTTAAGAGTATTTTAAATAGAATACTTATAATTATAAAAATTTTATAAGAATTCTCTCTATTTCTAATTCTATATTTATTTTATAATATATATCTAATAATAGTCTACTTAAAAAGAAATATTATTATATTTAGATAAATTAATAATATAATTATCATGACCGCGGGCTAGACTAAGAAGAAGATACTTAATATATTATAAATAATATATATTAAGACAGATACCTGGATTATATAATATATCTTAGTCTTTATACTAGTTAAGTATAAGTTTTTTTATTTTATTAATCTAAGAATAGATATAACTTCTAAGCTTAATTTCTTATAACTATCTAGAATTATTATATTTATCTTTATTAGAATAAAATAGTATCTAGATCTATAACTTAATCTAGAATTTATATTTAGTAAGTACTAGACTAGGATAATAATTAAAGTAGATACTAATTTAATTACTTTATATAGACTTACTAGATTTATATAAGAGATCTTACTTATAATTATATAATAGATCTACTAAGTAATAATAATCTTATAGATATTCTATAAAATAATAACTTAATATTAATTAGAAGTCATGACTATTAAGAATTATAATTAAGTAATTTATTAATTTATATTTATTTAGAAATATATAATATATTTTATTAGTAGGATCTTTTAAATTATTATAATTAAAATACTTAATATAAAGTTATACTTATTACTTATATAGCTCTAAATATAATAAATAATTAAGAAAATTCTTATTTATATTTATATAGAACTAGTTCTAGCTCTCTTCTAATTAATCTAATAAATATAATTATCTAATAAGAAGTAACTTAATAAGATAATCTTTATAAAGATAAAGATTAAAAGACTAGAAAAATACTTATAAACTTTTCTAGAAATTTTAATAAAAGATTAAAAGAGCTAGTAAGTATTTCTCTAGTTCTTATAATAATTATTATTAAGAGTAATTATTAATAAATAAAAAAATATATAAGAAGTCCTAGAGAGAAAAAAAAAAAGAAATAATTAGTTATATATATAAATAGAAGTAAGTATTAGAATTATATAAAGATTATAATAATAATCTTTTATTTTATAATCTATATTAAAATCTATCTAAAACTAGAGATAATTATAATAATATATATAGTAAAGCTTTAAGTAATTAATATAATTCTAAATATAATTAAGTAATATTAAATAATTCTTTAATAAAGAATATAAATAAAGAAAGAGATTATTATCTTCTTAAATAATTAAATAAGACTTAAAATTTTACTTAAATCCTGTATAATCTCTAATTAAATATATTTATAAATATATCTAAGTAAGCTATAATAATATCTAGTATAAAATATCTAAATAACTTTATAATAAATTCCTGCATATAAGAAAATCTCTAGAAATAAGAAAATAAATAAATTAGTTAAGTAAATAATTCTATAAAAAATAATACTAGCTTAAGATTAGAATCAGGATTACTCTTATAGTTATTAATATATAGATTTTATAATAAACTAGCTTTAGCTTATAATTATAACTAAGTATAAAATCTATACAGAGATAAGAAACTAATAAAAGATTATATAAGTAAAGAAACACACTAGTTAGTTAATTAAATATCTTATTATAATTCTAAGTAGATAAATACTTAGATACTAAAAGAGATTATAAAAGATAATCTTTTTTATATTAATATAATTATATACTAGCTAGATTAGACTAAATTAATATCTTAACTAGATTAGAATCTAGAAGAGTATATATTATAAATATAATCTTAAAAATTAAATCTTATAATATATTCTTATAGTATATCTATTTCTAACTAGATTTAGAATTAAGATATATATAAAATTTAGCTAGTTATATATATTTATAAATATTTTTTTTAAAAGCTTATTAATAATCTAAAAATAATTATAATAATAATAAAATTTCTTATTAAGACAGGCCTGCTTGAGTAATTTTATATAATAGATTCTATAATAATAAAAATTATAAAATAATAATATATAAAGAAGAGTAATAAGTATAATAAAAATTAAAGATTATATCTAATAATAATTACAGAACCAGATTCCCTGTAGATATTAAGAAGAATTAAAAAAATATTAAATAATATAATTATATAATAAGATATAGATTTATTATAGAGAGATAAAATTAGTAATATAAGAGTTATAATAAAACTAGAGATAATAGATATAAGAATAAAAATAAGTATAATACTAAGAATAAAAATAAGAGTAAGAATAAGAGTAAATATAAGCTATAATAATTATAGTATCTTAAGAATTATAAAATTAACATAATAATTAAATATAAATATCTTATAAAGAGATATAAGATAAGATTAAATTAAAGTTATTATTTACTTTATTTATTCTATATTTAATATATTTATATTTCTCAGTTATTATTATAATAATCACTTCTTATATAAGTTATAGACTTTCCTAATAGAGTAGTACTCTATCTAATTCTACATAACAGCTAGTTAGATAGACAAGCTAGAACAGGATAATAAGGACTACTACTACTACTACTACTACTAAAAAATAAGAAATTTAGAATTATATATAAAAAAGCTTTAAATAAATTCAAGAAATTAGTCTTAATTATTATAATAATTAAGAAAATCTACTTAATTAAATTATATAACTTATTTTTATTATATTTATAAGTCTATAATACTATCTTAGATATTTATATTTATAATAATCTTAAATTATTTACTAAATATAAGAAAATAAATAACTTAAAATTTAAAGTAAATATAGATAATATAATAGTTTATATTAAAAGATTTGGAATAATAATTATATAATTAATTAATTAGCTTAGTTATATTAGAGACTTTAAGCTAACTAAGACTATTTATATATCTAATTTTTATTTAAATATTATATTTATAGAAAAAGTAAAGGAAGTAGATATATATTATAATTAATAACTTAATTAATTAGAAATAATAAATTATAATCAAGTCTACAGAATCAAGTAGCTCTATAAGATTTTATTAATTAAATAAAACTTTACTAACTAATTAAATTTATTAAAATTATCTTTTTTAACTAATTTAATAAATTTACTAGAGTCAAACTAGTTATTATTAAATTATTCACTTAAATTAAATTATTTACTTAAATTAAATTATTTACTTAAATTAAATTATTTACTTAAATTAAATTATTTATCTAAATTAACTTATTTACTTAAGAAAAATTAATTATAATTAGAAGATTCACTTACTTATCTCTAGCACTACTAAATAGATTATTTAAATAAATAAATTATTAGTCATTTTTCAGATATAGTAAATAATCTAAATATTCTAAAAAAGAAAGTAAAAGAGATTTTTTATTATTTTATATACTTAATTTCTAACTTAAAATATTAAATCTTATATAGATTAGTGAATATAAAGAATTAATTATTTAAATTATTTTATTAAAATCTTATTTATATGATTATAACTTATAATAATAATAAATATATTAATTATATATATTATCTAGTTACTAAATATTACTTTAAAGTAAATTTATTAAAAAAATTAGAGATTATTCACTTAATTTAAAAGATTATTAATTTTATTAATAATTAGTTTTATATTTATTTAAAGAAAATTTACTTAGATAATAACTAAAATCTTTTTTATATATTTAATTACTATTATAAGAAAAAGAGAATTAGTTATAAAGTCTTATTATCTTACTAGTCTAAGTAGAATCTCTTTATAAAAAAATCAGAAGATATAATAATTATAAAAACTTAATTACTTAGTAATTTATTAAATATATTCTATTTTTATTAGCTAGAAATTATAAATATTATAATATATTTACTTAATCAAATCCTGAATAAGTAACTTTAATAGAAAATCTCTTATAAAGCTTTATATAAGAAAATTTAGACCTAACCTGATTATATAATTCTAAAGTTATATATTAATTACTTAAGAAAATATAGATATAATGTCTATATCTAAATTATTAATATATTAAGATTAGCTAAGCTATAATCATGAGCTTTTATTAACTACTTAGTCAGATATATTTCATGAAATATATAAAAAATATAGATACTCTTAAAAAATAAAGTGATTATTATATATAACTATGTTTTTAATAAAAATTAATTCTTTAAGAAGAATAAGTTATAATATAAGTTAATTATTAATAATTAAAAGTTATATAAGTAACTTACTATTACTAAATTTAGTTAAATTATAGAGTATTATTAACTACTCTAAAAATTTAAACTAAAACTATACTAAACTAGTCTAAATTAGTTTTAGTTTAGAGAGAATCTAAATTAAATAATATAGAGACTCTGTCTTCTGAATTATAATAATTTTTAATATATTATAAATTATAATTTAGTATAATTTATGTAGAAATATTGCCTAATCAGAGAGGATATGAAGCTAAAGAAAATAATAAAATTTGATAATATAAGTCTATCTTAATAATTAGAAGAATAATAGAAAGAATAACTATATCCATACTAGTAAAAGAATTATATAAAGAATATTATAATCATGTGATTATAAAGAGACAGAGAGATAATTAATATTAATATATTTTCTAGCTTATTATTTATAAAGCTTTTTAGAATTATATAATTCTTCTATACTAGTAAATTCTTGGTATTTTTATATATATCTAATTATTTTATAAAGTAATTAAACTTACTCTTTTTTAGAGACTTAATAAGTTTATTAGTAATATTTTTTTTATTAGGAATATACTTTAAATAAATCTTACTATTATAAATAGTCTCTTATATTTAATAAGTAATAATATTAATATATTTTACTCTTAAATAAAATTATTAATTTCTAATTAAGCTTAATACTATTTTTAAGTTAGTATAAATTATTATTAGTTATATATTACTAAATCTAATATTTTTAAATAAATATATAATCTAGAGTACTTCTTAACTAGTTATTAATATAATATAATACTTAGCTTCTATAGTTAATAGTAATATAATAACTTATTACTTAGATATTTATAATATCAGCTTATTAGCTAATATAAAGATATATCTAGTAATAAATTACTAAGTATTTAAGTAACTAGTATAATTAATATTTATATATCTAATTATTACTCTAAGTATCTAGACTAGATTAGTAATATTCTTAATTACTATATATATTATTTCTCTTTTAATAATATACTAGAGAAAGTACAGAGCATGTATAATATATTTTATATATATTTTTATTAGCTTTAATATATATTATATTATTTTATAAAATATATAATATCTGTATATGTTAAGATTATTAAATATAAAATATATTTAAGCAGACTCTGATAATATTATATTAGTATAATACTTAGCTTATAATTATTATTAGTAATATTAAATTTAGTACT
>JALZYL010000081.1:0-10877 GCA_023619815.1 Aspergillus neotritici | reverse complement strand
CTTAAGATTTTTTAATATTAGCTAATCTCTAATTATCTAAATCTTAGTTTTATTAATATAAATTTCTTTTATAAAAATCTAATATTCTAGAAAATCTATTTTTATAATATAAAATTTATATTTCTTTAGTTTATATTATAACTTAGTAATCTATAACTTTCTAAGTACTTACTTAATATATTACTTATATTTTTTAAGATTTTTTAAGAAGATTAGAATATTATTAAGATATATAATAATAAATATATCTAATATTTCTCTTAATACTTTATTAATAAATCTCTAGAATAATACTAGTATATTAATAAGTCTAAATAATATAATTAAATATTTATAATAGTTATATTTTATTCTAAATACTATTTTTTATTTATTTTCTTTAATAATATATAGCCAGTTATATATATTTATAATATCTAATTTTATAAAGATCTTCACTTTCTTAAGTTTATTCTAGATTTCTATAATTAATAATAATATATATCTATCTTTAATAGTAATCTAGTTTAGTAATTAATAATTTATATATAATTATAGATTCTTATCTTTCTTTAATATAAATAAGACTTTATATTCTACTAGTAACTTTAATAATTAGATTATTTTTTTTACTAGCTGTTTATTAATATATACTTATAGTATTTATAATTCTTTTTTTAATATTAAGTAAATTTTTTTATATACTACTTATTTTTCTTTTTTAATTAAGATACTATAATTATGTGATTTATATTCTAGTAATTCTAGATTTTTAGATTATTTAAATAATTTTCTAAATCTCTTATAGTCTTTTAATATATAGACTTTATTAATTACTACTAGTATTCTAGTTTTATTATCTAAGTTAAGTTTTTTATTTATAGATTTCTTAGTAGCTTTCTAATTATTATTAGAATTAAGTTTCTTATTTATAAATCTTTTAATAACTTCTTTTAAAATAATAATTTTATAATATTATATTATAATATCTAGTACTTATTCTAATAATATTATTAATTAATCTTAGTAACTTAGCTTTATTATTACTAATACTTATATTATATAATTATTAATAGATTTATTTCTAAATCTTTTAGTATATACTTAAGCTTCCTGCTCTTAAGTATACTATTTAGACTTAGATATCTTTATTATTTATTCTTATAGATAATTATAATTTATAAACTAAAGACTTCTAGTCTTCTAGTTAATTTCTAGATTATAATCTCTAAGTTAAGAGATTTCTAATACTATATTATACTATTTGTTACGGAAACCCAACGAGGTTAATACCCCACGAAGGCGGCACGGCCAGGCAGAAGCCCGACACCAATCAACTATTAACAGGATCAAGATCCCTGACCGAAGGACACACGAGTCACGTGATCATATACTTGAGCATCTACTTCGGAAGGTATACAGTGAAGTATACACCACACAGCATGCTGATTAAATATATCTTACTATCTACTTCAGGAAGTATACAGAGAAGTATATAGGTAGAAGATATATAAGGATACTTATTTACTCTGTATCTATAGCTTTAGTTAGTCATATTTAATATAGGTTACACAGTCTGAGTATTTATTCAGTCTAGTTTCTACTTGTCTATACTCTACTAAGTATCAGGTATATGTACTTAATACATCTTACTTCTCTTCTTGCTTGTTAGTTATCTTTGGACCATCAGATCACCTTATTAATTAGTATAGTTAGCACGGCCACTATGTAGGGTCTCAGATTTATCTAACTCATTATTAAAGCGCTGATAGAAAGATCACAGGGCGTTCTTCATTAATAATCTAAGTCACTAACACTAGCACCACAGAAGCTCGAAGGGATCCTAGAGTCATGACACATTAAACACCAGTTAGCACGAGTAGAGTCTTGGGTTAACTTAAAATATTACCATGTTAAATAATAACAGGGCGACCATGCCAACCCCTAAGACTAGCAGTGAAAGCAGCCAACCCCTAAGACTAGCAGTGAAAGCAGTCAGGGTAACGTGATAGTGCAGGGTCAGGCTGACATATTAAACATGATTGAATAACTCCAGGCGCATATCATAACTTTAGAGGGGCGACTTGCGACCTGTACTGTGAAGATTAAACTACCAGAGTCATTTAACAGTACCAGATCAAAACTCCGAGTATTCTTAACGCAAGTGGACATGTATATAAAAATAAACAGAGAATAACTCGCCGCTGATACTGACAAAATTATATTCACTGTTATCTACCTGAAGAGACCAGCTTTCGATTAGTTTAAACTCTTTATTTGAGACTTCTAGAATAATAAAGAAAGAGATCAGGGCGACAAGACTAAGAAAATATTTAATAATTACAGTAATTTTAAGAAAAGACTCTAAGTAATATTTGGAGATATTAACGCGGTTAGAAACACAGAAAGGAAACTATAATGACTGTGACAGGTCAAATCAGTCAGCCAGTATATCTCCGAGTTTTAATAAATCATATCCCAGTTGGATTGGGACGACGACACCTATATTACATGATTTAAAGAAGGACTTAAGCCAGAAGTTCAGGAGAAACTAATCTAGATTAAATAATCTAACACTCTCAGCAGGATGATCGAACAGGCAGTTAAGATTAATAATAAACTCTTCGACTTTAATGTCAGACATAAGAATCATTCGGGCAACAGGTATTAAGGTAATATGAGAATCTACTAGTATAACACTAATAATAAATAACAAGCATAACCAAGAAGCTAAGAATATAGTAATCCTTATGGGCTATAGCTAATGGAGCTAGACACAGCTCAACACTGAGAACTCTCTAAGAACAAAAGAGAAAGACACCGCAAGAAGTGAGTGTGTTACAACTGTGGTAAGCAAGGCCACATGGTAAAAGAATGCTGATCGAGCAAAAATAATCAAGAATCACGGAAGCAATTAAAGGCTACTTGTGAAGAAACTAAGGAGGTTCAGAGTGATGATAAAGAATAGGAACCTGAGGAGGACCCACGAGCCAAGAAATTATGCACAACATACGAAATTAATTAATTAAACAGACTCACGGATAATCTAAGTAATTACTGGTGAAGTAATAACAGTGATATAGAAGATCAGAGTCATTCTATTAATAAACCCACTGCTCTAACAGATAAAAGGAAGAGTGAGACTAAATAAACAGGGATAGTGAAGTCTAATAGTATCAACAACAAATTTCATGAAAGGACGGATAGGTCTGAAAAAGCTATTAATATAAATAAGCTAGTTAAAGAGAACAAATTTCCTAGTATAGTCTGGAATGATATTAATCCGCTTGATAAAGAGTACGGTACTTAAGCTAATAATCACGCTCTTAACATAAAGAACAAACTAGATGAGATATTAGAGATATCTTAAAAGCTTCTAGAACAAGAGAAATCCACTAAAGAACACGCCGAGGAAGCTAATACACGAGATGTCGCACGAGCATTGGCTAAACTAAAGGAATAGTTAATAGTGACCAACGAGATTAGAAGACTTAATAAAGTTATTAAAGCAGACATCCGTAGTAGGGTTAGGGAATATACTTATTAGAACCTGGAATACTGGGAAAAGACTAAAGAAACATGAAATAAATATAGATAAAAACACATGTAATATTCTAGAACATGGTGCAGAAAGTGTTAGAAGAATAATATCTAGTACTATGATGAACTCGCAAAATTAGAGCACAAACGACGGTCTAACCCGCATGGGTATTATAACTATGAATGGTGCTTATGTGCCCATTTTAGGACGCACTCACGGCATAGAAGACTATCATGGATAGTATACTATGACAAACACTACTAACTACATGATACGGAGAAAGCAGTATCAGGATACTTGCCATAAATGTCAAAAAGTGTGGATGAATAGGGAACAACATGCCCATGTTAGGATTTATAATGTTCTTATAGAAACTATCCATAACACTTATATTACAAGAATATAGCATGGATGCAGTGTTATGATAATAAATGCAAAATATACTATAACGGCAAATTCATCAGCGCCTACTTTCCCACGCTACTACTATATAAAAGAACACCGAACTGGCGAATAACAAGACAAATTACAGTAACAGAATGGGGAAGCTATATAAAGTTTATTATATACATGCATGGATAAGTAGCCAGAGTGATACTTGACTCCGGAGTAACAGGCAACTTTATAGACCCTAAATACTAGCAGAAACTAGGTATTAAAGATATCATGAAAACTAACCCAGAGCCTATCGCAGGATTGAACAGTGAAGATTTAGGAAGTCATCTTATAATTAAATCAGGACTGATCTCTATGATTATACTTAGTTACTATAAATATATAAACTTCAACGTGACATGAGTGGGATGGTATGATATAGTGTTAGGGATCTCTTGACTCAGGGATCACAACCTAGAAATTAACTAGAAGACTGGAAGTCTTCAGTTTATAAATTATAACTACTCATAAGGATGGATGACAGGGGTGTCCGAGTCTAAATGACATACTTAAGAGCAGGAAGCTCGAGTACATGCTAAGAGATTTAGAGGTGAACCTATTAATAACCATGCGACATGAGTGTTGGTAGCAACGAAGCCAAGTCACCAAGATTGGTTAATAATGTTACCGGGATGGGCACCGGACACCGTGACATGATATTATAAAATTATTACTTTAGGAGAAGTTACTGAGAGATCTATGGGTGAGAAACTTGGCTCTAACAACAACCAGGAAGCTACTAAGAGATCTATAGATAAGGAGCTTGACTCAGGCAACAAAGCCAGAATACTAGTAGTAATTAATAAAGTCTATATACCAGAAGACTATGAGAGATTTAGGGAACTATTTAAGTAATCTAAAAGTCTGGAACTATCAGAGCATAGACCACATGACCATAGTATTCTAATTAAGGAAGGAAAGCAAGTGGCATGCTGAAAAATCTACCTAATATCAGAAAAAGAATCACAAACACTATAAGTGTACATCGACGAACAGCTAGCAAAAGGAATAATTTGATTATTAAAATTACCAGTAGGACACGGAGTCCTATTTGTACTAAAGAAAGATGGAAGCCTATAACTATGCGTGGATTATTAATCACTGAACCAGATTACTATTAAAGACAGACACGTATTACTATTAATTATAGAAATCCAGAATAAGCTTAAAGAAGCAAAGATCTTTACGAAATTAGACATCACGGACGTATACAACCAGCTACGCATCGCCGAAGGAGATGAATAGAAAATAGTATTCAGGATAAAATACGGCCATTATAAATACTTAGTTATATCATTCGGACTCACTAACGCACTAGTATCATTCCAGAGGTTCATTAACGAAGTACTTAGAGAAATATTAGACACATTCATCATTACATACCTTGATAATATTCTAATCTTCTTGGAAAGCCTTGAAGAATACAAGTGACACGTCAAGCAGGTGCTTAGAAAGCTACAGATCACTAAGTTATAATATAAACTGAAGAAATGTAAATTCCACGTCACAGAAACAGATTTTCTGGGATATTAGATCTCTATGAAAGAAATCTATACTAATAAAACCAAGGTCCAGGTAATCAGAGATTAGCTAATACTAAGAAATCTTAAAGAACTATAATAATTCATGGGTTTAGTGAATTACTACCAAAGATTCGTCTATCACTACGTGCACAGGTTAAGACCGCTGTTCAACCTGATAAAGAAAACAAAAGAATTCAAATAAACAGAAGAGTGCTAGAAAGTATTTAAAGACATCAAGTAATAAATTATTATTATACTAGTGCTAATACAGCACGACCCAGAGAAAGAAATAATAATTAAAACAGATGCTTCAGACTACGCTATTAGAATGAGAATGACTCAGTCAGGAGATAATAATAAGTCAAGACTAATCATGTTCTATTCTAGAAAACTGATCTAAGCAGAACTGAACTATGACATTCATAATAAAGAATTATTAGCAATCATTACCATATTCAAGACATGAAGAGTCTATCTTGAAGGAGTAAAGCAACAAATCATTGTTAAGATAGACTATAAAAACCTCACCTTCTTTATAACAACTAAAGAGTTAATACAGAGACAGGTGAGATGGTTAGAGATATTATTATAGTATAACTTTTAAATCTAATACTGCAAGGGCAGCAAAAACAGTCAAGCTAATATACTGAGTTAATAACCGGACTATGAGCTAAAGAATAAAATTATTAAACCTGTAATTCTTAAATAATATAAAGATAGATTATTAATATATAATCACCAATAATTAGCAGGAATCATGAAGATTAAGAATAACATAATAAATAAGTTAATCCACAAGACAAAGAAAGACAAAATGATCCAGGAGATATTAGAAAACTTAACTAATAATAACAAATTAACTATTAATAAAGACAGGTTAGTCTACATGCATGAACTTATTTATATATCCTATTATATAAGACAAGAGATTATCAAGATACACCATGACGAACTACTTTAAGGTCATTTTAGGACCGAATAAACATATAAATAGATCACGCGGAACTACTACTAGTCTAACATGTAAAAGACTGTACAAGATTATATTCAAAATTATGACACTTGCATACGGGACAAGCTAGTAAGACACTAATCCTACAGAAAAATGCAATCACCAAATACACCAGACAGACCATGAGAATGAATCATGATAGATTTTATTAGACTATTACCAGAATCCTAAGAATAAGATATGATTACAGTCATTACTGATAGATTAATAAAATACATATACCTAATACTAATAAAAAGCACTATGACAGCACAAGATATGACTTACGTGCTACTACACCATGTTATTACTAATCATAAGATGCTACTAAGAATTATATTAGACAGGGACAAACTCTTCACATTAAAATTTTAGAAATCATTAACAGATATTATAAGAATTAATCACTGCTTGATAACAGCGTATCACTCACAGGCAAATAGTCAGACCAAAAGAACCAACCAGACAATCGAGTAGTATTTATAGTACTATGTTAACTATAAACAGAATAATTAGGAACAATACCTACTAATAGTATAATTCGCGTACAATAACACCGCACACATAATCATATAGGAGACGCCATTCTATGCAAACCACAGTTATCACCTAATGATGCACGGGGAACCAAGGAACAAGGAAGCAGTGTTAGAACAAGCATAAGAAGTAATAATAATACTTAAAACACTACACAAACAGCTGATAAGAGATATTAACTTCATGCACATGAGGGCAGTGATCTACTATAATAAACATCAAAAAGAAGGACCAAACCTAAAAGAGAGGGAAAAGGTATTCCTACTCCGCAGGAACATTAAAACCAAGTAACCAAGTCAGAAACTCGACCACCAGAAATTGGGACCATTCAGAATCAAAAAGAAATTAGGAACAGTCAATTATTGGCTAAAACTACTCATATTAATACACCACATATACCCAGTTTTTCATGTCTTATTATTAGAACCCGCACCAAAAGAAAGCCAAATCGTAATAAACATGGAAATCGACGAAGAAACTGAATAAGAATACAAAGTTAAAAAAATCCTGGATGATAAGCGAGTCAGTAGAAAGCCACTTTATTTAGTTAAATGGAAGAGCTATGATACCTCAGAAAATACCTGGGAACCTATTGAGAACTTGACAGGTTACCACTAGTTAGTTTAGTAATACTACTAGTAGAAAAATCGACATTCATCCAGAAGAAGAGATTGTTCATTATCTGAGATAAACTAGGAATATCAGACACCGCGGCAAGTTAAGCACTGTCTTAGACATTAGCTAGACAATCCAGCTCTTAGAGATCCTTGATACTTAATAAATTCTCTTCATCTAAATAAGCCATCACGGCAGAATCATGCTCTAATATTTTAGAGTGACGCTCTTTCAAGAATTTTTATTATTTGTGAAGACAAAGTAATTTTGTAAATAAATGTGCAGAGACCTCTTCAGCCTCTTAAATTTCGTGATTAATCTTATCATATTGGTCACAAATAGACCGCCACTCCTTTTCATTATGAAAACGTTTTTCGCACTGCCAACCACGACGGGTACAGGCAGCACAATTTTGGTTCTTGGGATCTATTATATAATCAAGACCACGATCACTGTAGAAAGTACACGGATCAGAAATGATATAACCGTCTCGAAGAATCTTTTGATACTGTAACAAACGGTTAGCCACACGAGTCAACATGACGAGGAAACACAGTGGGAAGAAATAGGTAATACAGATAATAAGGGGGAACCTATCTTTATGAGTTTCGAGGATGAAACGCTAGAAGAGGGGGGAGTGATGTTATAGAAACCTAATGAGATTAATACCCTACGAAGGTGGCACGGCCAGGTAGAAGCCCGACACTAATTAACTATTAACAGGATCGAGATCCCTGACTGAAGAACACACGAGTCACGTGACTATATACTCGAGTATCTACTTCGGAAGGTATATAGTGAAGTATACACCACACAGCACGCTGATTAGATATATCTTACTATCTACTTCAGGAAGTATACAGGAAAGTATACAAGTAGAAGATATATAAGAATACTCATTTACTCTGTATCTACAGCTTTAGTTAGTCACATTTAATATAGATTACACAGTCTGAGTATTCATTCAGTCTAGTTTCTACTTATCTATACTCTACTAAGTATCGGGTATATGTACTTGATACACCTTACTTCTCTTCTTACTTATTAGTTATCTTCGGATCATTAGGTCACCTCATTAATTAGTATAGTTAGCACGGCCACTGTATGGGGTCTCAGGTTTGTCCAACCTATTATCAAAGCACTGATAGGAAGATCGCAGGGCGTTCTTTATTAATAACCCAAGTCACCAACACTAGCACCGCAGAAGCTCGAAGGGATCCTAGGGTCGTGACACTATTCTACTCATGTCATATTAAAGTTTATATATTTATAATAACTAAATATAACTATAGAGATTAGTTCTGATTTAATTATAAGATAACTTTCTAAATCTTTACTATTTAATTCTATGATAGACTCTAGATTAGTTTTTATAATACTTTTAATATCTAGTTTTTACTAGTATCTAGAGTTTATAAAATTATCTATTACTCTAGAGTTAAGTATTACTCTAGCTACTTATCTATATATATATATAATAAATTTTATATAGCTTTCTTATTCTATTACTATAATTTATCTTATTATTTACTAATTTAGTATTCTTTTATATAATAATAATATAGAAAAGTAGGTACTAATGAATTTACTATTATAATATATTTTATATTTATTATTATAATACTATATTCATACTATATTCTTATAATATAAGTATTATAAGTAGTTTCTATAAGAATATTATAGATCCTAATATAGATATATTATTTCTTATCTATCTATATTTTTTAGTATTTATAATAAATATTCTAATACTACTTTCTCTGTATTATATAGTTAATAGTATTTATTATAGTATATTATTTATAGTAGTTCTCTATACTATGAGTATATTCTAAAATAGATATATAAGTACTATTTATAGTTATAATATCTATATAGATTAGACTATTATTTATACTTTAATTTTATAAGTTTATTATAATACTAGATATTATTCTTCTAGTACTTTCTGTATCATATTCTAGAATATTATATATATTTTTATTTATATTTATCTTATATTTCTTTAATCTTTTTTTAGTATTCTAGATTTTAATAAATATATTCTCTAATCCTGCTATAAATATCTACTTTAATAATTTTATTAAGTCTTCTAATCTTATTAGTTACTATTAACTATTTCTTTAGTTTAACTAATACTCATGTAATATCTTATATATTAACTTCCTTAGTATATTTTTTAGTAGATTTCTCTTATTCTAGAGACTTTTAAGATATCTCTAATATCTTATTTAATTTATTCTTTATATTAGAAGTATGACTATTAGCTTAAGTACTATACTTTTTATTAAATAGATTAATATTATTCTAGATTATACTAGAGAATTTATTCTTTTTAACTAGCTTATTTATATTAATAACTTTTTCAGACTTATCTATTCTTTTATAAAATTTATTATTAATATTATTAGACTTTATTATTTCTATTTATTTAATCTTATTCTTTTTTTTATTTATTAAAGTAGTAAGTTTATTAATAAAATAGCTTTAATCTTTTATATTACTATTATTATTTTACTAGTAATTACTTAGATTATCTATAAATCTATTTAACTAATTAATTTTATATATTATATATAATTTCTTAACTTATAGATTCTTCTTAGATTCTTATTTTTTATTATTACTTTAAATCTTCTTAATTTCTTTATAAATAGTCTTTAATTACTTCTATAATTCTTAATTATTTTTACTTAATTAGTATTCTTTTATTATATAATCTTATTTATTATAATTATAATATACTTATTTCTTATAGTATCTTTCTCTTTTATTCTTAAAGAGTTCTTAATATTAAGTTATATCTAGCTTTATTAGTTATAGTCTATAAGAATTATTATATTCTTAGCTTCTTAATTATACTTATTATTTATTATTAGTATTATACTAGTAGATTCTTATATTATCTTAATATCTATTATCTAAATAATTCTTACATCTAATATTAAAGTTAAAGAGTTTATTATTAATCTTAACTATCTATTTAATTATTCTATTAAGAATATTAAGTTATTTAATCTAGATTAGTTTCTTCTAAACTTCTGGCTTAAGTCCTTCTTTAAATTATATAATATAGATATTATCATTCTAATCTAACTAGAATATGATTTATTAAAACTTGGAGATGTACTAGCTAATTAATTTAATCTATTATAATTACTATAGTTTTCTTTCTGTATTTCTAACTATATTAATATCTCTAAATATTACTTAGAGTCTTTTCTTAAAATTATTATAATTATTAAATATTTTC
>JALZYL010000080.1:0-11137 GCA_023619815.1 Aspergillus neotritici | reverse complement strand
TTTTTATATTAAAGGTATAATTATTAGTCTAAGTATTATACTCTTTATTAAATAGATTAATATTATTCTAGATTATACTAGAAAATTTATTCTTATTAACTAGCTTATTTATATTAATAACTTTTTTAAATCTATCTATTCTTATATAAAATTTATTATTTTTATTATTAGATTTTATTATTCTTATTTTTCTAATCGTACTCTTTTTATTATTTATTAAAATAATAAATTTATTAATTAAATAACTTTAATTTTTTATATTATTATTATTACTTTACTAGTAATTACTTAAATTATTTATAAGTTTATTTAACTAATTAATTTTATATATTATATATAATTTCTTAGCTTATAAGTTCTTAGACTTTTTATTTTTATTATTACTTTAAATCTTCTTAATTTCTTTATAAGTAATTTTCAATTACTTTTATAATTCTTAATTATTTTTACTTAATTAATATTTTTTTATTATATAGTCTTGTTTTTTTATAATTATAATAAGCTTTATTTTTTTGATATTAATTTTTTTCTTTTTTAAGAATTTCTTAATATTAAGTTATATCTAGTTTTATTAAATATAATTTATAAGAATTATTATATTCTTAACTTCTTAATTATACTTATTATTTATTATTAATATTATATTAGTAGATTCTTATATTATCTTAGTATCTATTATTTAAATAATTCTTATATTTAATATTAAAGTTAAATAGCTTATTCTTAATCTTAATTACTTATTTAATTATCTTACTAAGAATATTAGATTATTTAATCTAGATTAATTTCTTCTAAACTTCTAGCTTAAGTCTCTTTTTAAATTATATAATATAGATATTATTATTTTAATTTAACTAGAATATAATTTACTAAAACTTAGAGATATACTAGTTAATTAATTTAATCTATTATAATTATTATAACTTTTTTAAAACATCTCTTTGATTATAAATCAAATTCTTGAAATCTCTCATCTAAATCAAGTTCTTTTCAGCTTGATTCTTTCCTAGTTACTTATAACTCTATTTACTATATTTACTACTATTTAATACTAATTTTATCAGGTTATTTAGATATAATAATAACTAATATAATAATTTCTCTCTAGATTATAGTCTAGGAGTCACTTATAAAGATATTTAAGAAATTATATTATTATTTTATTATATTAAAGAATCTAAGTATAATAGCTAAATAGCTACTTTAAAAAATAATAAGTAATCTAGAGAAATTCTAGAATAAACTTAATCTAGAATTTTTATATAATATATAAGAAATTACTTACTAGAATAATTATATAGTTATAAATAAAGTTTTTATAATTCTAGAGTAAATCTTAACAGATAATACTAAACTATATAAGTATATTACTATTATAAAAAAGATTATATAATATATTAAATTAAATACTAAGTAAAGTATTTAATAATATATAAGTATTATAATCTTCTTATTTAAATTAATAACCTAATAATAAGATTTTTAGATTATATAATAATATAAGAAATAATAATATATTCTAGTCTTCTTTTTATAAGAATTCTCTAGTTATATAGTTACTTCTAGAATACTAATCTAGAAACTTATTAAGAATTATAAAATAATAATTAAGCTCTAAGATAAGAATATTTAGATATAATTTTATAGATTAAAAATTATTAATATTTTATAAAAGATAAAGTAGATCTAGAAAATTATAATTAAAAAAAATATGTATAATTTTAGTAAAAGTTATCTTTATAATAATTAAGTAATATATAAGTAATTAGATAAAGATATATAGACTAGATATCTTTATTTATATATTTATATAAAGTATAATAACTTATAGAATTCTAATCTATTATATAAACTTAATTATTCTAAATATTATAATTAAAATTATACAGGAATTATTATAAGTAAATTAGATTATATAAGAACTAGATATAAAGATTATTTATATAAGATAATTAATTAAGCTATAGAATAATAAGTAAAAGAGTTTAATAATAATTAAGTTTACTAGTTCTATTATAATAAATTAAATTATTAATTAGAAGATTATTTAGAAATAATAAATTCTAGATATTAACTAGTTCTATAAGAAAATATAATTAAAACTATATTATAAGTATTAGAAATCTAGACATGTCTATACTTAGTATCTTAATTAAAAATATATATATAGAATCTATGCAGTAAAATATCTAATCTAGAAATACTTAATTATATAGAATCTAATCTAAAAAGAAGTAAGAATAAAAAAATATATAAATTATAAGAATAGATACTAGATTACTAGTTTAAAATATCTTATTTAAAAGATTATAATAGAGAAGATAAAAAGAATTTTTTATCTTAATTTATTATATTATAAGATATTAGTCTACTTTAGAGTCTAGTCTCTAGTTTTTATAATTAATTCTTAGAATTTTAAGCTTATTATAACTTAAAGTTTTAAACTAATTATTATTAAAAATCTTAAAATTAGTATAAATAGAGATTCTAAGTTTAAGATAATTAAAATATTTATTATAATAATCTAGACTCTAAAGAGAATAAGATAGTTATAATTAGAATTAATAGAACTAGATATCTAATATAAGAATCTTATAAAAAAAGTTAAGAAGCTAGAATTCTTAGATAAAAACTAGAATCTTAATCTTACTAGTCTTAAGCTAGTAAAACTCTAGTTAAAAAATTCTAGATTAATAAAGTCTTAATTAAAATTAGTAAAGTCTACTAGTTAGAAAAAATATAAAAATCTAAAATTCTTTATAATTCTTATTATAAAGAAAGTAATAATATAATAAAAAATAAGAAAACTTATTATTATTATATTTATACTTAAATCTCAGGAATATTTTCTAAAATTAAGAAATATTATTATTACTAAAGAAAGTCTGCTAGAATTAGTATAGTAACTAGATTATATAAAGTCTATAGCTAGTACTAGCTAGTCTTAATTAGTCTAATTAATTTACTTAGAGTCTTTAATTATATAGATATTAGATTCTAAGAGAATTATATATAAGATATCTTAAAAATATATTTAAAATTTTTTTAAAATAATAGGAGAGCTCCTGAAGTAATTATATAAAAAGATCTATCTTAATAAAAAGTTTTTTAAAAAAAGACTTATAAAACTCTCTAGAAAATAAGAGAAATCTCTAATTAAATAATACTAGGAGCTTTTAATCTAGTTTATAAATTATATATAATAAATATTAAGAGTCTTAGATCTCTCTAGATTTCTAGAGTCTCTGAATTCTCTCTTATAAGATATAAATATAAATATTTAAGAGAGAATAAGTAAGTTATAAATCTCTTATTTAAATTATCTAATTCTATAAAAAAAGATATATTTAAACTAGAAGAATCTTTATATCTAGAATTCTTTAAATTATTTAATATAATATATAAAAAATTTAAAAAGAGATTATAATAATCTTTCTCCAGAATCTCAGGATTCTAAAAATAAATATTATTATTATATAAGAGTCATAAGCTAATCTTATAACTAAAATAATATACTAGCTAGCTTAATAATCTTACTAGTTACTTTATTCTAAGTAAAAGAATTATAAGAGTAAGAACTAGACATGAGTTTATATACTTATATCTAAGTATATTAACTCTAAGTCTTAGATATAAAAAATTATATCTAGAAATTATTAATAGTTCTAACTCATGTACTAATATAATATAAAAAAATAAATACTTTATATATATAATATATATAACTAGCTGCAGAGCTAGATTATTAATTATTTATAATAAAAATTTATAATTATATACTAAATCTAGAATTATAATTAACTTTTAATTATAGATTATATAATTATCAGAGATATAAATACTTATTATTTTATATAAGAGAGTCTGAGAATCTAAATTAACTTTAATATAAAATAAATTCTAGAGCTTATAAATAAATATAATCTTATTCTTATTATAAAGAAGAAAATAATAATATAAAAAAGAAATTAGTAAAGTTTTATAATTAATCTTATATATATATCTAGTAAGCTCTTTAATTAACTTTTCTATATATAACAGGTGAATAATATTTAATATAACTTTAACTACTAGTTAATATATATAATTCTTAATATTTAAGCACTCCTGAATTAGTCTCTAAAATATTATAATTAAAAAGTTACTAATAAAAGAATTTTATAAGAGATTCTAGTTAAGTATCTAGTTATAAGAGTAATTCTTATAAGATCTCTTTTATTAAGTATAATCAGAGATTCTGATAGAATCCTAACTATTAATCTTTTAGACATAGTTATAAATAATTATATAAAATTAATCAAGTACTAGATTAAACTAGAAATTATAATATTTATAATTATAATAAGAATTATAATTAATATATTTATTTCCTGAGCTAATCTCTATAATTAATCTAATCTAGATTTTAATAAGAATTATAAAAAAATAATTAAACAGGCCTGCTAGCTCTATTAAAAATATACTTATTTTTATATTTCTATAATATAATAATAATATATAATAATCTAAAATTATAAGAAGTAGATTATAAATAAGATATTATAATAGAATTACTAGTATAAAATCTAGAAAGTCACTAAGAATAGTTCTTATAATATATAATACTTAATTAAATAGATCTATTAATAAAAGAGAGTCTATAAGTAAAAGATTATCTTTCTACTTTATAGTCTAAATAAAATTATAATAAAGACTTTAATAAAAAAGACTAAGTTTTATTAGAAGATCTTCTTTCTAAAGTTCTTATTAATAGATCTATCTAATATTAGTATTAAGTTATATCTTATACTTATAAAATTTCTACTTATTATATACTATAAAATAGTTATTATAATTATATTTATAATTATAGATAAGATTCTAGGAAATAATAAGATTTTAAATAATTTATAATATAAGATTATAAATATATCTAAGATACAGAAGGTGCTAGCTAATATATTTAATATATATATTTATATTAGATATAATCCTAAGTATTTCTAATATTTAATTATTATAATATTTTATAAGAGAGATAAGAAGTAGAACTACTAGTAGTCTAAGTTTTATTATCTAATTACTTTATTAAATATCTTAGAAAAAACTTTTAAATCTATTATTACTTACTAAATTAATTATATAATTAAGAAATACTCTCTTCTACTTTTTACTTATTTAAGTAATTATAGAAATATCTCTACTAATTATATTATATAGATTCTACTAGATTTTATATATAAAATCTAGAATAAGAAAGACCTAATAATAAGTATATTATTACTAGATATTATAAGAATATATAATAATATAATATACTAGTATTTATTAGATAATCTATATAAACTATAACTAGAGTAATTAATATTATAAATAAAATTATTCCTGATTAAATAGAGTATATATATATATATATCTAAGAATATCTTAAATAGAATATTTATATTTATAAAAATTTTATAAAGATCTTTTTTATTTCTAATTTTATATTTACTTTATAATATATATCTAGTAATAGTCTACTTAGAGAGAGATATTATTATATTTAAATAAATTAATAATATAATTATTATAATCACGGGCTAGATTAAGTATAAGATACTTAATAAGTTATAAATAACATGTATTAAGATAAATATCTAGATTATATAATATATCTTAGTCTTTATACTAGCTAAGTATAAGTTTTTATATTTTATTAATCTAAGAATAAATATAACTTCTAAGCTTAATCTTCTATAATTATCTAAGATTATTATATTTATTTTTACTAGGACTAAGTAATATCTAGATCTATAATTTAATTTAGAACTTATATTTAGTAAGTATCAGGCTAAAGTAATAACTAAAATAAATACTAGTTTAATTATTCTATACAGGCTTATTAGGTCCATATAAGAAATTATACTTATAATTATATAATAGATCTACTAAATAATAATAATCCTATAAATATTTTATAAAATAATAATATAATACTAGTCAGGGATTATAATTATTAAGAATTATAATTAAGTAACTTACTAGTTTATATTTATCTAAAAATATATAATATATCTTATTAATAAAATATTCTAAATTATTATAGCTAAAGTATTTAATATAAAATTATATTTATTACTTATATAACTTTAAATATAATAAATAGTTAAGAAAACTCTTATTTATATATATATAGAACTAGCTCTAACTTTATTATAATTAATCTAATAAATATAATTACTTAATAAGAAATAGTTTAGTAAAATAACTCTTATAAAGATAGAGATAAAAAGACTAGAAAAATACTTATAAACTTTCTTAGAAATCTTAGTAAGAGATTAGAAAAGCTAGTAAGTATTTCTCTAGCTCTTATAATAACTATTATTAAAAGTAATTATTAATAAATAAAAAAGTATATAAGAAGTTCTAAAAAGAATAGAATAAAAAAAGTAACTAGTTATATTTATAGATAGAAGTAGATATAAGAGTTATATAAAAATTATAATAATAGTTTTCTATCTAATTATCTATATAAAGATTTATCTAGAATTAAAGATAATTATAATAATTTATATAATAAAGTTTTAAGTAATTAATATAACTCTAAATATAATTAAGTAATATTAAATAATATTTTAATAAAAAATATAAGTAAAAAAAAAGATTATTATCTTTTTAAATAACTAAGTAGAGCTAAAAGCCCTACTTAAATCTTATATAATATCTAGTTAAGTATATCTATAAGTATACTTAAGTAAGTTATAATAATATTAGATATAAGACTTCTAAGTAATTCTTTAGTAAATCTTTATATATAAGAGAATTTCTAAAAATAAAAAGATAAATAAATTAATTAAGTAAATAATTTTATAAGAGATAATACTAGCTAAGAATTAAAATTATTCTTATAACTAGTATATAAATCTTATAATAGACTAGTTTTAACTTATAATTATAACTAAGTATAAAGTTTATATAAAGATAAGAAATTAATAAAGAGTTAAATAAATAAAGAAATATACTAGCTAGTTAATTAAGTATCTTATTATAATCTTAAGTAAGTAAATACTTAAGTATTAAAAGAAGTTATAAAAAATAATCTTTTTTATATTAATATAACTATATACTAGTCAGATCAGATTAAATTAATATCTTAATTAAATTAAAATCTAGGAGAGTATATACTATAAATATAATTTTAAAAATTAGATTTTATAATATATTCTTATAATATATTTACTTCTAACTAGACTCAGAGCTAAGATATATATAAAACTTAACTAGTTATATATACTTATAAATATTCTCTTTTAAAAACTTATTAATAATCTAAAAGTAATTATAATAATAATAAAATTTCTTATTAAAATAGACCTACTTAAGTAGTTTTATATAATAGATTTTATAATAATAAGAATTATAAAGTAATAATATATAAAAAAGAGTAATAAGTATAATAAAAATTAAAAATTATATTTTATAATAATCATAGAACTAAATCTTCTATGAGTATTAAAAAAAACTAGAAAAATATAAAATAATATAATTATATAATAAAATATAAGTTTAATATAAAGAAGTAAAGAACTAGTAATATAAGAGTTATAATAGAGACTAGAAATAATAAATATAAGAATAAAAATAAGTATAATACTAAGAGTATAAATAAGAATAAAAATAAGAGTAAAAATAAGAGTAAATAAGAAATTATAATAATCATGATATCTTAAAGACTATAAAATTAATATAATAATTAAATATAAGTATCCCGCGGAGAGATATAAAATAAGATTAGATTAGAGTTATTATTTACTTTATTTATTTAATATTTAATATATTTATATTCCTCGGCTATTATTATAATAGTTATCTTCTTATATAAATTATAGATTTCTCTAGTAAAGTAGTACTTCATCTAATTCTACATGATAGCTAGTTAGATAGACATACTAGGATAGGATAATAAGAACTACTACTACTATTATTACTATACTTAAGAGTATCTTAGATAAGATATTTATATTTATAAAAATTTTATAGAGATTCTCTTTATTTCTAATTTTATATTTATTTTATAATATATATCTAATAGCAGCCTGTTTAAAAGAGAATATTATTATATTATATTTAAATAAATTAATAATATAATTATAATAATCATGGATTAGATTAAATAAAAGATATTTAATAAATTATAAATAATATATACTAAGACAGATATCTAGATTATATAATATATTTTAATTTTTATACTAGCTAAGTATAAGCTTCTATATTTTATTAATTTAAGAATAAATATAATTCTTAAACTTAGTTTCTTATAATTACTTAAAATTATTATATTTATTTTTACTAGAATAAAATAATATCTAGATCTATAGCTTAATCTAGAACTTATATTTAATAAGTATTAGATTAAAATAATAACTAAAGTAGATACTAGTCTAGTTACTCTATATAGACTTACTAGATTTATATAAAGAATCTTATTTATAATTATATAGTAAATTTATTAAATAATAATAATTTTATAAATACTTTATAGAATAATAATATAATATTAATTAAGAATTATAATTACTAAGAATTATAATTAAATAACTTATTAGTTTATATTTATCTAAAAATATATAATATATCTTATTAATAAAGTATTTTAAATTATTATAATTAAAGTACTTAATATAAAGCTATATCTATTATTTATATAACTTTAAATATAATAAATAATTAAGAAAATTCTTATTTATATTTATATAAAGCTAGCTCTAACTCTCTTTTAATTAATCTAGTAAATATAATTATTTAATAAGAAGTAACTTAGTAAGATAACTTTTATAAAGATAAAGATTAAAAAGTTAGAAAAGTACTTACAGACTCTTTTAAAAATCTTAATAAAAAATTAAAAGAGTTAATAAATATTTCTCTAGTTTTTATAATAACTATTACTAAGAATAATTATTAATAAGTAGAAGAATATATAAGAAGTTCTAAAAAGAGTAAAATAAGAGAGATAATTAATTATATTTATAAATAAGAATAGATATAAGAATTATATAAGAGTTATAATAGTAATCTTCTACCTAGTTATTTATATAAAGATTTATCTAGGACTAGAGATAACTATAATAATCTATATAATAAAGTTTTAAATAATTAATATAATTCTAGACATGATTAAGTAATATTAAATAATATTCTAATAAAGAATATAAATAAAAAAAGAGATTATTATTTTTTTAAATAATTAAGCAGGGCTAAAAGCTCTACTTAAATCTTATATAATATCTAGTTAAGTATATTTATAAGCATGCTTAAGTAAGTTATAATAATATTAGATATAAGACTTTTAAGTAACTCTCTAGTAAATTCCTATGTATAAGAAGATTTTTAGAAATAAGAAAATAAATAAGTTAATTAAATAAATAATTTTATAAGAGATAGTACTAGTTAAGAGTTAGAATTACTCTTATAATTATTAGTATATAAGTTTTATAATAGACTAGCTTTAGCTTATAATTATAATTAAGTATAGAATTCACATAGAGATAAGAGATTAATAAAAAATTATATAAATAAAGAAATATACTAGCTAGCTAATTAAGTATCTTATTATAATTTTAAGTAAGTAAATATTTAAGTATTAAAAGAGATTATAAAAAATAATCTCTTTTATATTAATATAATTATATATTAGCTAGATTAGACTAAACTAATATCTTAACTAGATTAGAATCCAGGAGAGTATATATTATAAATATAATCTTAGAAATTAGACTTTATAATATATTTTTATAATATATTTACTCCTGACTAGATCCAGGACTAAGATATATATAAAATTTAGCTAGTTATATATACTTATAAATACTCTCTTTTAAAAGCTTATTAATAATCTAAAAGTAATTATAATAATAATAGAATTTCTTATTAAGACAGGCCTGCTTAGATAATTTTATATAATAAATTTTATAATAATCAAAGTTATAAAGTAATAGTATATAAAGAAGAATAATAAGTATAATAAAAATTAAAGATTATACTTTATAGTAATTATAAAATCAGATTTTCTATAAATACTAAAAGAAACTAGAAAGATATAAAATAATATAATTATATAATAAGATATAGATTTAATATAAAGAGATAAAGAATTAGTAGTACAAGAGTCATAGTAAAGATTAGAAATAATAAATATAAGAATAAAAATAAATATAGTATTAAGAGCATGAATAAGAGTAAAAATAAAAATAAAAATAAGAGTAAATAAGAAGTTATAATAATTATAATATCTTAGAAGCTATAAAATTAATATAATAATTAAATATAAATATCCTGTAGAGAGATACAGGATAAGATTAGATTAGAGTTATTATTTATTTTATTTATTTAATATTTAATATATTTATATTCCTTGATTATTACTATAGTGATTATCTTCTTATATAAGTTACAGGTTTCTCTAGTAAAGTAGTACTCTGTCTAACTCTATATAGTAGCTAGTTAGATAAGCATGCTAGGACAGGATAATAAGGACTACTACTACTACTACTACATATAAGATATAGAATTTTTAAGTAATTCTCTAGTAAATTCTTATATATAAGAGAATTTCTAGAAATAAGAAGATAGATAAATTAACTAAGTAAATAATCTTATAAAAGCTAATATTAATTAAAAGTTAGAATTATTCTTATAATTACTAATATATAAATTTTATAATAAACTAGTTCTAGCTTATAATTATAATTAAATATAGAATTTATATAAAAATAAAAAATCAATAAAAAGTTATATAAGTAAAAAAGTATACTAGCTAGCTAACTAGATATCTTATTATAACTCTAAGTAAGTAAATATTTAGATATTAGAAGAGATCATAAAAAATAATCTTTTTTATATTAATATAATTATATACTAACTAGATTAGACTAAACTAATATCTTAACTAGATTAGAATCTAAGAGAGTATATACTATAAATATAATCTTAAAAATTAGATCTTATAATATATTTTTATAATATATTAATTTCTAACTAGATTTAGAGTTAAGATATATAAGAAACTTAACTAGTTATATATATTTATAAATACTCTCTTTTAAAATCTTATTAATAATCTAAAAGTAATTATAATAATAATAAAATTTCTTATTAAAATAGACCTGCTTAGATA
>JALZYL010000008.1:705992-742490 GCA_023619815.1 Aspergillus neotritici | reverse complement strand
GGATAAGAATAGGAGGATAAGAATAGGAGGATAAGAATAGGAGGATAAGAATAGGAGGATAAGAATAGGAGGATAAGAATAGGAGGATAAGGATACAGGATAAGAATAGGAGAATAAGGATACAGGATAAGAATAAGAAGGTAAGAATAGGGATGATGAGGATGAGAGGGTAAGGATAGAGGGTAAGGATACAGGGTAGGGCATGGGCAAGGCTTCGTGGTGTGGAAGGAAGGATGTGTGGAAGGATAAAGAATATGAACGAAGGGAAGGGAGAAAAGATATGGATGAATGCTGTGGATATGGGGAGACGATGAAGGTAAGGATGGGAATAAGGATGGGGATAAGGATGGGGATAAGGATGAGGATAAGGATGAAGGAAGAATAAAAGTAAAGATGAAGGAAGAATAAAAGTAAAGATGAAGGTAAAGATGAAGGTAAAGATGAGGGTAAAGATGAAGACATGGATATAGGGAAGAATAGACAGGAAGGATAAAGGATATGGATAGGTAGGCTACGGACGAAGGAGATGGATGTAGAAGAGAAGAGAGAGGGCCTCAACAGGGGGAGGACGGGGTATTTATACCCCTCTGGCAGCCACCCTGTGTCCCAATCTGGCAGTCCTTCACTGCGTGCACCTCCTTCCTGAACAGGAATAAATGAGGCCATTTCTGTGATGGGTTGTATTCACTCGCTTGATTCCTGTCCCTATCACTGTAGAGGGACCAGCCTCCCTTCCCTGACAGGTCCTGGTCAGTGAATGAATGAGAGCCTGGGAGTCATGCTCGGTTCCAAGAGTGGGTTGGGAGAGAGACTTTGTTGGTAGTATTGATGCGTTGGTAGAGGTGAATCATGTATGTCACGGAGACCATGATGTCAACATGGTCACTCTGAGCAGGCTGGCTCCTTCCTAGAGAAGGAAGCAAGATACCCGTCCTCTGTAGGAGGGCACTATGTACAGAGATATATCAAAATTCGTATGAGAGGCCTTCAAGAGACCTATAGAGCTTTATTAGCACTAAGTATGAGGAAGGAACTTGAATATACTCACTTACAGGAAAGGTTTGTGTTGGAGATATCAGTCAGTTCAAGCCTTCCAAAGGGCTGGTCAGCCTCTTTGGATGTAGCCGCTAAGAGTTTCCATCCATAGACCCACCATGTTGACAGGATGGGCTTTGTGTTGGATAGGATCTGTACAAGGATTGAAGAATGTCGTTGAAGGCGAGGTAGAGATGCAGTGGGATCACCTGACATGTAGGGCTCCGTGTTGATATAAATATATCCTGGAGTGGATCTCCACCTCCGCAATATCTACAACTCCCCCACTTTCTTCCATCGAGAGTGGATCATCTGTTTACAACCTAACACCAAAATCCATCACTAGCAATCTCTCACAATGCCTTCGATCTATGAAAACTCTGTATTCCCTATTATACTGGTAGGAGAAACCGACAGAGGAAGAACTCCCGTAACCTCTAACTTGTTCTCATGTACCAGTCTCTAATACTATCCTTAATCCTCGGCGCGTAAGGAAACCATCATCGACCCATAGATCGACCACTCATCCCTACTAACCAATCTCCCGATCCAAGTATTTCATGGTCACGCACACTATCCTCCTTCCTTCCCATGCCGCAATGGCTCCCAGGCGCGACTACCCTCCTATCAGCCATCACGCTCATCGCAGCGAGCCTGACGGGCTTCAAGCCCGAAGGGACCAACCCCGCTAGAGTCAACGCCTATCGACAAAAGCTAGCCACTTTCATCGACCAGCTCTACACAATCCTCGTGACCGCCCTACTCACCACCACCCTGACTGTCATCTTCCCAGATAGCCTCCTCACCTGCCGCCTAGAAGGCTACTGGCAAAGCCACTTCCAAGCGAAAGACGCCCACACGATCCGCTCCATCCAAGACCGCTTCCAGTGCTGCGGTCTGCACAGCACGCGCGACCGAGCCTGGCCGTTCAAGAACCGCGACCACGGCGACGACGCCTGCGAGGCCCAGTTCGGATACCGCCGTAGCTGCCTTGTGCCTTGGAGAGACCAGCAAGTGTCGACCTCGTGGACGATGTTTGCTGCTATTGCTTTGATCTTGGTCGTCAAGGTAGGGTTGGATATCTACATTCTTACTCCTCTTCCGAGGACTGACGCTGACGGTTTGTGCGGGCAAGGTCGGCATCACCTGCTTTGGCTTTCGTCGACGCGCTAATGCTAGCTGGATGCGCGATGTGTTCCCCGAACGCGCGAACGGCGATTACCAGAGACCGCCGCGTCCGGAGATCTTGAATGGGGAGGAGGAGGCGGAGGACCCGGACCAGGAGGGTGGCCCCAGGAGAGTCATGCTGCCTCATGCGGAGTCGGCTCCTGCGAACGAGTGGAACTAGCCGTGACACTTGGTTGCTGTATGACCTGTTGATGGTCATTACTCTGGTGCACTGGTTGAGGATCTACATTTTTGATGGATTGGACCGTAAGGGTAGGGTTTAACTAGTTTGTTTTATGGAATAGCTCTAGGGAAATAACGCATGCGACGGCTGGGATAGTACAGTTCTGAATATATGACATATTACCTGGATGTTGAAACCTGCTTGCTTCTGTACTAGCCTTGCTTCAGTCTATAAGGTAGTGAATATGTGTCGTCTCCTCTCATCGTATCAGGTGTTAGATATGTATATATTTCTCTCAAAAATCGTTAACAATACTTCCTTCCCCCTTCCAAGAGAAATCCAACATCTATAAACAATAAACTGCATTTCCTAAATAATATAGAAGAATATAAATCTAAACCAAGTATCTCAAACCAGAACTCCTCCCGGACATGCAGACATTTCTATCTTTTACTACTTTGCTAACTCTAAACGGAAATCGCTTACTCCATCTCGATCGTGGCAGGAGGCTTGCTGGAGATGTCGTAGAGCACGCGAGAGACTATAAGAAATAATATTAGCATTGGATTTTCAGAAACAGAAAAGAAGGAGGAAGACATACCACCGTGCACTTCGTTGATGATTCGGGTGGCGGCTCGGCTCAGGAACTCGTTGTCGAAGGGGAAAGCGCGAGCGGTCATGACTAGTCATAATCATTAGTGGGAATCTCCAAATCACGAAGGGAATAACTCACAGTCGGTGGTTTCGACGGCGCGCAGGATGATGATCTCCGCGTAGACGCGCTTGTCGCCCTGCTTGGTGTTAGTCACTGCTACCGATTGCCAGGGACCTGTGAATCACATACCATGACACCGACGGCCTTGCTGGGGTCCAGAGCGGCGTAGGCCTGGGCAATCTGGTCGTACAGACCAGCCTCACGGATCATCGAGATGAAGATGTGGTCGGCGCGGCGGGCAATCTCGACCCGCTCGGGAGTCACCTCGCCCAGGATGCGGATGGCGATGCCCGGGCCGGGGAAAGGATGTCTCATGACGAGCTCGTGGGCAATGCCCAGCTGCTCGCCCAGAGCACGGACCTCGTCCTTGAACAGCTCACGGAGAGGCTCGATGAGCCGCATGCCCTGTCCGTCGATCATGCGTTCTGTCACCGTTAGTTGAGAACTCTGTAGGAATACCTTCTGGGAGGACTCACGCGGCAGGCCACCGACATTGTGGTGGGTCTTGATGGTGGCGGAGGGGCCCTTGAAAGAGATGCTTTCGATGACATCGGGGTACAGAGTTCCCTGGAGGAACCACTTGACCTTGGCGCCGGTGGTGTGCTCGGCTTCGGATTCAATCTTCTCGGCCTCCTTCTCGAAGACATCGATGAAGGTACCACCGATGAACTTGCGCTTCTTCTCGGGGTCCGTCACGCCCTTGAGCCCATCCAGGAAGAGCTTGGACGCATCAACGACAGTCAGGTTGATACCCAAGTTCTTGGTCAGTCGCTCATGCACAGACTCGCATTCCATCCAGCGCATGCACCCGTTGTTGACCAGGACAGCATGGAAGCGGTCGCCGATGGCCTCCTTCATCAGCTTCGCAGCCCTGGTACGCATCAGCTCTGCACGATATTATATCCAGAAGGAGGGGGAGAAAAGGAACACCTACACGGTGGAGTCAACACCGCCACTGACCGCACCCAGAACATGATCAGTCTCGCCGACCAGCTTGCGAATGCGGGCAATCTCTTGGTCCACGAACTTGGACATGGTCCAGTTCTGCTTCGCGCCGCAGATGTCCACGGCGAAGTTCTTCAGAAGTTGGGTGCCGTTGGGGGTGTGGGACACCTCCGGGTGGAATTGAACGCCTGATTGGTATCCGTTTAGTTATGCTCGAAGGCGTCCGTGCATCAGACCCTATAATGACTCACCATAGACGGGCTTGGTCTGGTGCGCGATACCGGCATACTCCGAGTTGGAGGTCGTCGCAATCGTATGGAAACCCTCAGGAAGACGGGCCAGCTTATCACCGTGACTCATCCAGACCTTCATGTGATCCTCCAGGCCGGCGAACAGACGGTCGACATGGCCCTGGTCGTCGAGTCTCTTCGCGTTCAGGTCCGCGTGGCCGTACTCGCGGGCGACACCCGCCACGACATTATCCTTGCCCATACGATAGGCCAGCTCCTGCTGACCGTAGCAGATACCGAGGACGGGGACTCCGAGCTCCAGGAAGGCGGGGTCAACGTGAGGCGAGCCTTCCTCGTAGACGCTGTAGGGGCCACCGGAGAGAATGATACCCTTGGGCTTGAAGTGGAGATCGGCCAGCTTCTGGGTACACGGGAGCATTTCACTGTAGACATTGAGCTCACGGAGACGGCGCGTGATCAGGTGAGTCTGCAACAGCGTTAGTTGACTGCATGTTGATGCGACAATCTGGTTGTATATCTCACGTATTGCGACCCGAAATCCAGAGTCAGGATGGTGTCGAAGGTGGCCGAAGGGATCTCTGCGTCCGCCATTGTGAAGGTAGGGTTGATTGAAATTGGAACGGTAGACCAACGAAAGGGATTCAAAAAACAATTATCCGGTGAGAATTGCGGCCTCGTCCGGAGCAGAAGTGAATCAATCGCGGGCGCGGAGGAAAAAATTTTAGACTAAAGCGGGGGAAAGAGTCATTTTGCTCGGGCAGAAAACTCTCCCCGCCTCGGGCGGTCTGGAAGGCGGTGGTGCTCTTATCGTCTCATTGCGAAACCGGATCAACCTTGTTTATTACCACGTCGGTCGATAGCTCTTCGTCCAAGTTTAGTACCAATATCTACTGGGTCATATCATCCGTGCATTGTGGCAGATTCCATCAGGGAATGATTGACTCCCTGTGGCAACACTATCAGGCAGACAGTGGCAAATAGTTTGTGTTCATCCTTCCCATCTTTGGTCATGTACAGTTGGCAAATCTGCCTTTTTCCTTCAGGATATCTGTGCCGGATATGTCAAACTCGGTAACATGGATCGTCCGCTCAGCTTCCAGAATCCGAAGTCTGATGCTTCCAGGATGTCTTAGACAAGCTGGTACCTAGTGCCTGGGCTACGACAGGGTATAGCGAAGGAACATGCTCCCCCAGACCCGATACAATGCAGGTGTTAAAAAGGATCAAAAGCCGGGCTTAGTTGCCGGATTTTAATCCGGGGAGGGGTGAATTCCTAATTCAGGTGTTCATAGTGGACTCACGGTGTTCCCAGTTTCCCACCATTCCTGAGATCTCCTGGCCGGTTCGCACGGCAAGGAATCACCCGGATTCCATGAGTTCCTCCACCTGCAGGGACTGTATGACTCGAGACAAATGCCAGGGGAAGCGGGGTCTGGGACGTCTAGACCAATGATCTCTCCCTCGAATCATGGGATACGATCACAACGTGCGGATGATGGACTTCCCAACAGGTTCCTGACCATTGGACACTCGCCCACTTGGTCAGACCCTTGACGCTGCGTTAATCCTGCCATGGCAGGATCCAGAGGAGTCCCGGGTTAATCGTTGCTGCATCTAGACTAATTCCCCTCCAAGGCGGCCACTACCCAAGCCTCCCCGCTATCCACCCTTCACGACAGCGCTCCACTCGGCGGTGTAGAGGGTTAAAGTCGGTGTGAAACCTGGGAAAAAAAGGGAAAAATGAAAATGAAAAGGAAAAAAATCATCCGATGGAAGAATATTAATACTCGAGGGGTGCGAGAAGAGCGATCAACGATTGATGTCCCGGAATGATACATCGTACAGTTCTCCCCTGACAGATGCTCTCTGCAGCATGACCGCCTGACCATCGCCCTCGTTATCCCTTCTTTCTTCTTGTCTTTAAGTCCTTACTGGAGTGACTTGTTCAACTGTCTACTTCTTTATTCCATTCATTGTTTCTTTGTACCGAGCCCACCATGCTTCAAACCACAAACTGACCGTGGGAGGACGATCGGCGTCTTTGTCCCTCAGCTCAGGATTATTTCCCCTCATTGTCGGAAACCCTAATCTGATCGCGGTCTCTATTGATTTCCTATTGTTGCTCTTCCACTATCGACCTATTTATATTCTCTTTATTCTCATTCTTAATCAAAGAGCCTCTTATTCGTCTGATTTAATTATTCGCCCTACGAACCTGTCCCACCAACTGGGTGGTGTCTATCGGTTGATCTGCGCCACTACTCTAATTCTCACTGGTGCCATTTGGCAGCGCATGTGAAGGTCCGGCCTACGATCATAGGATACTTAAGATCTTCCTGGTTCTTTTCGTCGCACCTGACAAACGCCTAATTTGTCCGCCTAAAGATCATCTCAACGAAAAAAGCTGGTCATGGTGACCATCACATGCCACGGTCAACTTCCGGGCGCCTATTCATACCCCGGAGGGAATCAAAATAGCACCCATAGCCGCCCACTCGATCCAGTCTTACCGGCCCTTGCAGCGGATCCACTGCAGGCAAAACCAGCCATAAATCCAGATCCCTCAACTCCTCACCTCTCGCCCATCTCACCGCTCGACATCGGTTCTCCCGTCCCACCTGGCGTGCACGGGGAAGCAAAGACCCCCAGCGGCGCTGAGGTCACCGAAATCACCGTGGCTACGACAACACCATGCAAACCCATCGGGCTGGACCTGATCCCCGATGAACCCTGGGACGAGATGGAGGAATGCGTGGAGCATCCGATGCAGAATCAGGGCTCGACCTGCCAGGCAACCACGCCGCCGCTCTCTCCACGGATCCCCAAGCGAAAGCGCACTGTCTCTCCATCATCGCCCTCCTCCAAACCACCTTCAGATCACCGTCGCTCGGCATCGTGCAACACGCGCCGCTCCGCTCCCAGCAGTCGACGGAGCTCCTTCCACTCCCACAGTCGCATCCTAACTACGACCTCCCTAACGCCCTCGGGTCCTGGGCCCAGCTCCCCCGAATCCCAGCGCCAGAGCCTCCTAGCCTTTCACCGAGAAGCCTGCCGACTATTCCAAAACCCCGACCCGCAACAGCAGCAACAACAGCAGCAACAACAACCACCAGCAGTCCTCCCGTCCAAACCACTCTCCCCACCCCCGTCCAAACCACTCTCCCCACCCCCGTCCACCCCACAGTCCCCCACCCGCTTCTCCTCCGAGACCGCCCTACCCCCTGCACCGGCCATCCATCCAGGACGCTTCTCACACGAACCGACCCCATCGTGCTCGGCCGCACCGCGCGCCGGACCGCCCATCCGCGCATACTCCCTGCCCGCACGGCCGCACCACCTCGACGGCGTGGAGAAGAACCCCTCGACGACGGTAATCGACTGGACGACGCCGTCGACGCGGCGACGCGAGTACGAGAAGATCGACCGGGCCAGCAGCGGCGTGCGCGGCCTCTGGCGCCGTGTTGCGCCGCGCTGGTGTCGCTCCAACGAGGCCCGCACGCCGTTCTTCGAGGTCAAAGACGGTAAGGCCAACTACGAGGGGAGTGTTCGTAGATTCCGCATGGATCTTCCTGAAGAGGGGGGGTCGGGGCGGAAGATGGGAGGGAAGATTAAGAGGCGGTTGGGGGTGCGGAGGTAGTTTCCCCCTCAGTATAAAACATGACCCTGAAGCTGTGCTTGTAGGGCTTGATGCATTGTTGTGGTCTGTAGACCAGCCTGTTTGACTCGGTACGGGTGGCCAGCACTTTTGATAAGTGTGATTTATTTGGCCGTGGATTGTGATACCCATAATGAGATAGACTGGATAATACACGTATGCATTATTTACCTTCATTACTTATTCTTTCATTCATCCTCGTCTCAACGGAGATATGAAACAGTAAGAGTCAAATAGACAAAACAAGCAGTACAGTAACTTTTACCAAACCAACATACACAACCACAACTCCAACTCCAACCAAGTCAAGTCAAATCCACCAAAAGTGACAAGTAAAAACGATAATAAAAACCAAGGGTATCTATCTATCTATCTATCTACCATCCAATCGATCCACCCCTACAGCAAATCATAATCATCCAGATTATCCCGATACTGCATGATCGTCCGCTTAATCTTGCTACTATCCACCCAGGTAACAAAGTCCTCCATATTGCGCGTGACGAGAAAAGCCGGGTCCGTGACGACCTCCGTTCCGACGCGGACGTGACCTTGTTCGATGAATGTGATTGCCTATATTATTATTATTAGCATTGCATCCACACACATATATATATCGGCAGACAAAACGATACTAGGAAGAGGGGGGGGGGGGGGGGAAGAAATACAGTAACAACATTCTCCACCATCCCGGACCTGGCCATAAACACCCCCAAGCGACGTCTACAAAACGCCGAAACGGTCACCTCGCGCTCCACGCGCGACAGGCCCGCGCCCTGCTCGCGGCTCTGCTTCAGGATGCCCATGCGCCACAGCTTGTCGAGCACGTCGGCCTCGATCTGTCGTCGGGTGGGGTCCGTCTCCGGGTCGAGCTGCGAGAGCCGGTGCGCGAGCTGTCGTAGAGACCCGCACAGCGTGTTGTACTTTTTGTAGTCGTATTCTTGGAGGTGGTAGCGTTGGCGGACGGTGTGTTCGCGGTGGGAGCCGTCGGATTTGTCTTTTTTTTTTTTTATTTCTTTGGTTAGTCTTTTTTTCTTTTGTCTGAGTTTTTGGGGGCCTTTTTCCAGGAAAAGAAAGAAAGTGAAAGTAAAAAAGAGGAACATACAGGTGTTGAAGTCAACCTTGCGGAGGAGCTTGCGCTCGTGGTGCTTGAATTGGCGGACCATTTTGTTTGCTGGCTGTTCGTGATCTTGTCTTTTTGCTGCGCTGCTGCGTCTCTCGTCGCTATCGTGCTGGTTTTGGCGGTTGGGATATTGAGAAAATTTAGGCGGTGAGGGGACGGTGGGTTTTCTGCTGGTTTTTTCTTCTTTCCTTTTTGGGTCGGCTGGGGGTGCAAACTGGACAAACATACTCTCTTTCTAGGTACAGATTACTACAGGCAGGTACTACTCTATTCTGGCTACTGGTTTGCGGGTGGTTGGGAGTAATATACAGAGGTAGGTATGTTGATTATCTGTGTGATGGATAGGTATTGGCTGTGAGCATATGGGTACTGCCATGGAAGTCAATAGTAGTCCCGTCCAGCTTGGGAGTGCAAACTGGGGCCATGTGCTGGATCCAACGTCTAGTGCTGGACTTGTTTTTAGCAGGACTCGGCTCGACATGACTAGGTAGGTAGGTAGGTAGGTAGTCATATGGATTCCGTGCAGTCACGCCATAAGAGTGTATGGCACCATCACGGGTATTTAGTGTCTAGTAAAGGATCCTTCGAGGATGAATGCAATATAATCTGGTGTTGGCTGACTCGAGTGAGCAGTAGTCAGACCGAGCTGCATCTGCAGCGGCGTTGGCACGACAGTTTAATGGCGAGAAGACACCACGTACATTGAATTGAGATTGAGAATGAGGTTGCACATAGTACAGGTTGGACTCATACGCCTCTTGATCTGCTTGTTTTCCATGCAGTGCACCTCGAAGACAGCCCTAGCAGTCATGGACACACTGGTCTATGTTGGGCATCCATAGATGAACTCACCGTAAACCCATAAGACGTCACGATGAGGTGATTCAAGGTGTGACGGATGATGTCTTCCGGTGAGAATGCAGCATCAGCACACAACCTGGTCATTCTCATAGGTACATATCCTCGTAGGGTGCATATTTCATAGGGTGCATATTTCATAGGCTGCATAGTCAAATCAGACAAGGGTCCCCATCTCGTCGACGGACGAATGAATGCAGGGGTCCGGCAGACGAAGGCGACGACGAGATCATCCAATAGCGCGTGGGGAGGTCGATACTTGGCCTGAATGGTGCGTTCTTGGCGGTCTGGACTCGATCCGTTTCATTCTGATTCCCTTGACGACGACGACCTTATTCGAGTGAGGAATATTCTAGGATTGTTCCGGGGCTGCTGTGGAGGACCTTGACCAGCAAGAGGGGCCATGTGACCTAGCCCCATCCTAACTAAGTAACCCCTTACTGCTGCAACGCCAGGGATGGGGGAGGGGGTGGACAACTGTCGGAAAGCTTGAGTGTTGAACCAAGGCTGGAGGGACAGGGAGACCGGGGTTGATGTGGGCGGATCCAGACCAGGAGCCACGATGGTTGTCAATCTGTTGCCAGGTGATCCATCTTACAGGTTGGGGAAGGGGCTGCGGTTCCGACCGAGAGATCATTGGTGGGTGAGGAGTCTGGCGGGTGAGGTTGGAGTTTCATCCAGTCTCAAAGACGGGAGGGAGGTCGCCGGATGGAAGCAAAGAGAAGCTCCAGGGGGTCAACGGGGAAGACGTAAGCCTATACTACTGTGATGTATAGGAGGATGAGGATGCGGCACTATCTACCTATCCTATACCTATACTCCTATACTACCTATACCACCTAATACTCTAGTCTAGTGTTCTCCACAGGTCACGGGACCTCTACCGAGACGAGGCGATGACGGGGACCAATCATGGGCGAAACGGTTAGGTAAAGGATTGGACGGGAACGTGGCTAGTCTGGGGTATTCCTTCATGTCCCGGCGATCATCTCTGGATCGGAACTCAGTCGAACCATGCTCTTGGTTGGTGTGTCCATGGAATATCCGTTCTATATAAAGGAGGGGTCTATCGGTAGACGATGGATATGATCTCAGAAAAAGTCAAATATGGGGGGAGTCGAAGGTGGGAGAGACACTGGGAGAGACAGGAGAGGTCACGGGTTGGAGCATTTTCCATTATGTCATAGAATGTCCATCGACGATCCCGAACCGGGTTTAGATCCGGTGGGAATCACAATCGACGCACGTCCACACGTCGTATCACAGTGGAATAAAGGAAAGGAAGTCTGGGGGGACCAGGAGAGAGAGGGGAGAACCATCTCCTCGGAGGGATGATACGGAGTACTTCTGTGAATTGTTAGGAGGTACGGAGTACTGAGTGTCATCAATGGAGAGAGGTCCCGTGACCGAGATCCGCACGGGATCGATACCTGAGGCCTGGTAGCTTCTTTTTTCTTCTGTCGGCCCCATTATTTTAAGAGGTCGATCCAATCATGGTCATCATCGTCATATAATACGGCAATTAAATCAATAATAATAGAAAAATAAAAGAAAAATAAAGAATGAAAAAAAGAAAAAGATGACCAGGATCTCCCTTGAGATGGAACTATAATATTAGCTATATCAATCACCGACGGGATTGACATCCGGCTTGATTCGTAGGAAATAAAAGAAAATAATATGAAGAAAGAGGAATAAAATAGTCATAAAATACAACCCAGTAATACCATACAGTGACCTGTTCATGATTTTCCTCCGATGGCCGCATTCATCGAGGATTTTCCGCCATCGCTATTTTGATTTCCCAGCGTAGTATTCTTAGTAGTCTGTTTTGCCTCCGGGGTGGCGGAAATGTCATCCCACCGTCTGAATGACTCTACTAACCTTTGAATTATACAAACATAACTTATAAACCAATAACTTATAAAAAGAAGAAAGAAAATAATAAATCAGAAGAAAAACCAGAAGCAAGAGAAAGGTCCATGGTTCCCACCCGACCAAAACCTGTCAACCCGCCCAGCTTCTCTTTCCTCCGTTTTCCGCCTCCCACTGACTCTTCCTCCAACACATCCACAGGTTACAAGAACCTTCATCCGACCACGGTCTGATCTCTGCATCTCTCCATCTCCATCTCCTCATCTCCCCATCATCCTGACGGGATCCGCTTGACTCACTACCACCGGACTATTTCCAACCACTCCTCCCACACCTTACTCCCTTGGGTCATCCTCACGTCGATTCCTCCTCCTCCTCCCTCTCCCTCTGTCGACGACATTGCTTCATCCTCCCCTCGCTTCCACTCCCCCATTCTTCTCGTTCCACTGGATTTCTCGACCCTCCTCGACTGGGATACCAGCATTCTTCCCTCTTCCAGCGAATCATCTCATTCTCTCTTCTTCATCGTGCGCCCGTCGGGGGGCGCGGCCGTTGGACCATCCGCTGTAATTCTGTGACTAACAGCTTTCGACCCTCTCCTCACCCGTTCCCACCGGGTTGGCTCGTTCTCCGCCGCCCCTCTCGATCATTACCACCTCGTTTTTTCTCTTTCCCCCCTTCCTTTAATTTATTTTGATTTTTTTTACGGAAAGGGAAAAAAAATTAAATTAAATTAAAAAATCCTGTCCCTCTTTCCAGGTGCACAATATTTTTTCGTACCGGAAAGTTACAGTGGAATCTGGGGAAGCGAAGCTTGCCTTTCCCGCCCTCTTCTTTTTTTTTTTTTTTTTTTTTTTTTTTTTTATAACCACCATCCCACTTTTCCGCTGACCTCGTTCGGTATTTCGTGTCCCCACGAAACTATCCGTCCTTTCCCCCTCTCCTATTCGGGACGAACCCTACGTCCAACACCGTATATAGATTTGAGAGGCCTCCCACCCCGCGCACGCCTGCATCATGTCCTCCGCCGTGGTCTCTCCCGGACTCTCCGCCCACAAACCGACCTGCGCTCGACTCTCCACCGTCACCGCCGGCGACGCCTCCCCCATTGACCACTCCCGCAGCTCTTCGCCTCTCTCCTCCGGTTCTTCTCCCGACGGTTCCCGCTCCAGCAGCCGCCGTCGTCCCTCCTGGGGCTCCATCAAAGAAGACGTCGACGGTAAGCCGAGCATGCCCGCCGCTCCGGAATCCTCGGAGCCCACGGAATGGCCGCTAACGGAGACGGGGATGGAACAGGGATTGCCCAATCGTTCGTGGATACTCACATTGAAGAATCCCCCAAGGAGCAGAAGAAGTCCCCCGGGCTCGAAATGCAGCAACCGCCGCACTTCTGCTGCCCCTGCGGCGGCTTCCTCGGGTGGAAGCAGATCCGACTCGGGGGCCGCAGCATGAGCCGCAGCTACAGTGACCTCCGAAGCCTCGGGGGCATGCAGTCTCGCGGCTGGGCCTGGGAGTCGACCCCCACGCCCACGCCGCCGCCCAAAGTCGATGTGAAGAAGGAGGAACCCAAGCCCACCCCGGTCCCGGGCCTGTCCCCCCTCGAGAAGATGCCTCCAGAGGTTCTAGGTACGCACCAGGAAATCCGTCATGTGTGTGTTGGAAAACACCCCGCTGACCCGGTCTAGACCAAATCATCTCGCACCTGGCGCTGGACGTCCCGCCCAACGGCTACGCACCGCGCAACGTGGATCTCATTGCCTGCCTGCTCACCTCCCGCACGTTGCACGCCGCCACCCTCGGCGTGTTGTACAGGAACATGACCTTCCCGCACTCCATCATCTTCTCCAAGGCCCTCCACCACATGTCCTCCTATCCCGCGCTCGGCACGCTGGTTCGCCGCCTTGATTTCTCGCACTTCACCTCGGTGGGGCTGGGACGCACCAAGCAGATGAACGCCGAGATCCAGAACCTCACCCCGCGCACCCTGCTGCAGTGCCTCGACCTCCTGCCCAACCTGCGCGAGTGCCTGCTCCAGGAGCATGTGGAAGGCGACCTGAGCGTCGAGGTCCTGCGCAAGTTATTCACCGGCCTGCCCAACCTTGCCGCCATCGACCTCTGCGGCTGCTCCACCCAGTCCTTCTCGGCCGTCTTCCAGGAGGCCCTGATCGCCGGCCCCCACTTGCCCCTGACCCTGCCGAACCTGCGTCGCCTCTCCATGCACGAGTGCAGCAGTCTGCCGGCCTCCGCCTTCGAGACGCTGCTCCCGCGCCTCATCAACCTGACCCACCTCGATGTCACCCACACCCAGATCAGCGAGGCGGCCCTGTTCGCCATCCCCGAGACCGCCCGCGTCACCCACCTGGGCCTGTCCCGGTGCACCCGCCTCCGCGGGCCCCGGGTCGTCGACTTCCTGACCACGCACCCGGCCGTGTGCGACTCGCTGGTCTTCCTCAACCTGCTGACCGATCCCTCGCGGTTCCGCCTGCTCGACGAGGAGGACGTGTCCCGGCTGCTCCCGAAGCTGCCCACCACCCTGCGGTCCCTCAACCTGGGCGGCGCCAAGATCACGTCGGCGCACGCCAAAGCCCTGGTGCCCCTGACCAAGCACCTGGAGGAGCTGGGCCTGAGCTCCGCCGAGCTCTCCGCCCAGGACATCAACGCCTTCCTGGCCCCGCCCGCCACGCCCGCCGGCGAAGAGGCGACCCCCTGGGTCCCCTCGGCGCTGTGCTACCTGGACCTCAACCGTGCGCCCCAGCTGTCCCTTGGCACCGTCTTCAACACGAGCACCTGTCTCCTCCTGGGGCAGCAAGGCTACCCCCTGCAGGTGATCGAGTTCAGCGACAAGCTCATCGCGCCCCTCCGCGAGCGCACCCGGAACTCCAAGACCAACCTGGGCTGGACGGTGCGCGAGCTGGGCCGTCGCGGCTGGTACGTCCGGGATCCCGCCTCCATGCCGAACCACCCGATCGATGACGGGTCCCGCGGGTGGAAGATGGGCGCCCGGTGGTGGGGGATGCGCAAGATCCCGGTCGCCGTCGGCGACGTGGGCGGAATCTACGGACACTATATGTTCAAGAAATGACCGACTCTGATGGGTGTTTCTTTTATATTTTTCGTTTCACGTTATACCCTTGCTGTTCTTGTTTTTTTGTTCTGTTCGGTTTTCTTTCTTTTTTTCATCTTTCTTCCTTTTTTGTCACATTGACAGGCGAAATGGTTGGTCATACCGGGCACCTACGCATGGATGTTTTGCTTCGACCACAGCGCGGATGTGGATGGATGTTCTTACTGGACGGCTGAGCGTTGTATTCTGCATAGCGGGAGCGATCTCTTTTCAGCGTTGGGAATCTGTTCGAGTACGGTCTTGCAGTATCTCCTGTTGCGATATCCCCTCTCCGGCGAAGTTCACTTTTCCTTTGAAATGTGTCACTATTCACGGATGCGGTTGTCTGGATGTTAGTTTGGCGTTATGTGCTAGCACGGTGTTAATGGATTTATTTTGGCTATCGAACTGTAGAACTGTAGAACTGAAGACTCCTGTAGAGTAGTCGATTACTTGGTTCTAAAGTCATATCGACATCCCAGTTGAGTCGCCATAACTCCGGGCTAACTCCGAGACGCTCTTAGATCACGTGACCACATCCGCTGCCTCATCGATCTGTCCGCCGCATCTCGTTTCTTTCGTATACCTGTCGCTCTCCCCATCCAATCCACCCCATTGAGAAGGCTTCGACACGACGTCCCGCCTTCCGACTCTCGTTGGGATTGTCTGTCTCCCGATGGGTAGATCCCCATACGCCGCTCACGACAGTGGACGCGGTTGAGTTGAGGACGATGGCCCCTCCGAGCGGATCGGCGGCGTACAAGAAGAAAGATGGCACCCTGACCATGGCCCAGGACCGCCAGTCCATCTCGTGGATCCCGGCGGCTGGGGGAGCATCGGGGACTATCACGCTGCCGATTTCTCAGATTACGAGTGCGTGTTTTCGTTGCCTGTCTTTCCTGGTTCAACCGATCATGGCCAACTAACCGTTCGGATCAGACTTGCAGCAAACCCCCGCGAGCAGCCAAAAAGTCATGCTCAAGATCTTCGCTGTCCCCGTTAACGCGCCCAACGCCCCCGAACAATACGTCTTCTCGTTCACGGCCGGCGACAACGCCCGTCCGGAAGCCGACGCCATCAAAGATGCGCTGAGCGCGGCGATCCAGGCGGCCAAGTCGACCCAGATGACGCCCGTCGCGACGCCCACGCCAGCACCCGGAAACGGGGAGCCCGCCTCGGCGGGGACGGTCGCGGTGAGTGCGGCGCAGACGGGCGCGGGGCCGCACCCGTGGGACGACGACAAACGCTTGAAGTGGGACGTGGAGCTGCAGCAGTCGCTGCTCCGGGCGGACCCCACCCTGCAGCGCATGTTCACGGAGCTGCTCAAGACCAAGCCGGAGAGCCTGACGGCCGGGCAGTTCATGTCGCAGTTCTGGTCGACGCGGCTGCATCTCCTGCGGGCGCATGCCATCGAGCGGGCGCAGACGCGGGGGTCGTACAACGTGCTGTCGACGCTGAAGCCGCGGGTGGAGGACAACGTGACCAAGCTGAACATCAGCAAGGAGCAGATCCAGCTGATCTTCAACCAGCACCCGCTGGTGAAGCGGGTGTACGACGAGAACGTGCCCAAGCTGAGCGAGCAGCAGTTCTGGTCGCGTTTCTTCCAGAGCCGGCTGTTCAAGAAGCTGCGCGGCGAGCGCATCTCCGAGACGGACGCCACCGACTCCGTGCTGGACAAGTACCTGAAGGCGGACGAGTCCGGGAATATGCCGCGGGAGCTGCACGTGCCGCATTTCTTGGACCTGGGGGCCAACGACCAGGACAACAGCCAGCGACGGGGGAACCGACCCGACGTCGACATGCGGCCGTCGACGGTCGAGAAGGTGCCCATCATCCGGTCGCTGAACGCGCTGAGCGAGAAGATCATGGCCAACGTGGCGCCGGCGGACGGGGACCCGCACGCGCCGCGGGGCATGGACGAGGAGACGTACAACGAGCTGCAGCTGCGGGATCTACGGGGGGACGAACCGCAGGATCGGATCCGGCTCAACATCCGCGACCAGAGCCGGTTCTTCTCCTCGCAGACCAACGGCGGTGAAGACGCGCAGAGCCGGCTCTTCTCGCAGCAGGACCCGGAGAAGATCCTCAACAACCTGCGGATCGAAATCGAGTACCACCTCCCGACGGACGGGACGGCACCGCTAGGTAAACTCGTCGAGCCAGACGAAGACGACGACGAGGACGCCTCCACACAAGCACCACCACCACAAGTCGGTTCACGAGCCAGCCTCCAGCGCGCGTCCGGGCAAATCCTCGACGCCATCCGCGAGCGACGCGCCCAGACCGAAGCGGGGAGCGCCACCGACACCTACGGGCTTTCAACGAGTCTATACGACCGACTCACCCTGACGCACGCAACCTCCACCGAATTCCTGCACCAATTCTGGCAGGCCTTCCTCTCCGGCAACGCCGACCGCGCGGGGGAAGTCGCATCACTCGTGGAATCGCTGAACCGCGCCCAAGAGCGCATCACGGCCGTCGCCAACGACGCCGAAGCGGAGCGCCAAGCCGAAGTCGACCGACTCAAGCGGCAAGCGCGGGAGATGCTCGAGGCGACGGGGCGCCGACGACGGGTGAATGTGGAGGGCGTGCCGGGGGGCGCTAGTGCGGTGCGGCAGCTGCTGGGGCCGACGGTGCGGGCGTTGGATGTGGCGTTGACGAAGTATAAGAAGGCGTTGGCGGAGGAGATGAAAATGATGGAAGATAGTAAATAATGTCACATTCATTATTTATTCTTTTTGTTTACTTTTGGTGTAGTGTAGTAGTAGCGTGGTGTAGTAATGGAGGCATGGACTCGGCATGCCGGCTTGGAGGTGGGCGTATGCCGTATGGAGCAATGCGGCGTTGCGGCGTAATGCGACGTGTTAAACTAGCAACTCCCCGCACGTTCCGATAGACTCATGAGTTTACTCTCTTTAATTTACAACAGCACAGTTAATTTTATAGTCAACTCCGTCAATCCTCTACTCATCATTCCAAGGACTATCGACATCAACACAACACCTCTCAGAATCCAGAGGACTTGACTCCCTAGGGCCTCAGCAGATTTCGCGCAACCCCAAACCCAGAGAAAGCACCCCCAACGAAGCCCACCAAACCACAAGAAAAGCAGAAAGAAAGAGGACACACACACACAGAGACAGAGAAAGAGAGAGAAAAAGAAAGAAGAAAAAAAGAAAATGCTAACCCCCAACCTAACACACACACCCCTAACGCGCACGCTCCTAATCTACACAATCGCGTCCTCCGCACTCCTCTCCATCCTCGACGCAAAACACCTCGCCAGCATCCACGTCGCCCCGCACTTCTGGCCCTACGCGCAGTTCTGGCGCGCCCTCGTCTGGCAGGGTGCGGGGTTTGCGAACTCCACGGAGGCGTTGTTTGCGGCGCTGTTGGTTTATCATTTACGGGTTGTGGAGAGGGCTTGGGGGGGGAGGAAGGTTGCTGTTTGTTTTCCCTTCCTTCCTTTACTTTTATGGGGATAGACATATATATATGTGTATGAAAAGATGCTAATATGAAATGTTAAAAATAGACATTCATCCTCGCAACACTCCCCTACACGACTCTCCTCCCACCGATACTCCTAACGCTCCTCCTCCGGCCGCTCTCGCTGCACAAACTCAATTACCTTCCTTCTGGGCCAACGGCAACGATATTCGCCCTGCTGGCGCAGTATTACGTTGAGGTTCCGCATACGGTGTCTTATTTTATCGCTTTCTCTTCATCATCCTCATCCTCTTCTTCCACATCAACATCTCCTCCCGAAACCCACTCCCAACCAGATAGCGCCAGCGGAATCCTCCTAACAGACAAATCCCCCGTGTACCTCGTCGCCGCGCAGCTCGCTCTCTCGCAACTCCCGTCGATGGTCCTCCCGGCTGTTATAGGGTGGGGAGTGGGGTTTGCGTGGCGGGCTGAGGTGTTGCCTTTTTGGGGCTCCTCCTCTTCTTCTGGGAGTGGGAGGGGTGGTCCGTGGAGGGTCCCTGCTTGGGTTGTTGGGGAGAGGGAGAGGGAGAGGTCGAGGGTTGGGTCTGGGTCTGCGTATAGTGCTGGGAGTGGAAGGTATGAAGGGTTGAGGAGGAGGTTGGAGGGGGAGGCTTCTGCTGTTGCTGCGTCTTCGTCTTCTTCTGCTGGTGGTGGTGGTGGTGGTGCTGGGAGTGCGAGTGCGAGTGCGAGTGGGGAAGGGAGGCAGAGGAGGAGGGATTAGTTGGTTTAGTCTTTTTTATTTTATTGTTTCGTAGGAGTATTGTTGGTTTTGTTATTGTTGTGCTGCTTGGATTGATTACTGGAGTTGGACTCTTGGATGAGGGATATACTATGTAGCATTTCTAGCCTTGACATCAATTATTCCCTGTCGTGTATGTAAAAGATATCACCGCCCACTTCGACTCCGTCGCATACTATCCTTGCACTCATTACAATACCATTTAACTGCACCAGTTAGTTAGCATTGCACAACAGTCAAAGAAGGAGGTGCAAAGAATTGAAAAAAGGAAATGGGGAAATACCATTCTTCCCAGGTGGCTTGCTCAACCCCACACAAGACAAATGAAACCACTCCCGCGGACAAGCATCATTATCGCACGCGACCATCTCCCCGAAGCTGATCTCATTGCAGTAGCAGTACCGCGGCTCTCCGTCGTCGTCTTCGTCGTCGCCTTCGCCTTCGTGCAGCGACTCTTCTTCGTCTTCGGACGGCGCCCGCGCGGCCACCACCGCTGGCACGCTGCCGTTTTTCTTGTGCGATCGTTTGGCCGGGGCGGGGTCCGTGCTGCGAGTCGGACGCACACGCTGCTGGTGCTGTTGGTGCTGGAGCTGGAGGTGCAGGTGGTGCTGTTGCTGTTGCTGGAGCTGTTGCTGCTGTGCGTCGGAGAATGTAGTCACCGGTGTGGAGGTCTTGGAGGACCGTCCTTTGGGCGCGGGGTGGGAAATCGTCGGGACGGGCGTGTCGCGCGGTTCGATCGACTCGGCCGGCTTGCTGTCGTCTTCTCGCTTGGTATGCACCGGTACGGAGCTCTTCGATGGATCTGGGGTGTCGTCCTTGCGGTGTGGGTCTGGCTGCAGCGCGGGTGCGATCTCCGTCTTGGGCGTCTCTTTGGGGGTGGGCTTGGATTCGGTCTTATCTGTTGAATGTTAGCTATGCCACTCGCGAGGGGAAGATAGATCATACTATGATTGGTCCGATTAGACGCGGATGAGGCCGGTCTCCGTCCATTCGTTGCGGACCCCTGCTGCGCTCGAGATGACTGCGGTCGAGCACCCCCAGGGCTGTGGGTGCGGGGAATGGCAGCCCCAACCTGAGGTGACGGGGCGAGGATGGGTGATTCGGCGACAGAAGCGCCAGTATTGTTTCTATAAACGTTAGCATATCGCGACTCCCATCTGTAATCATGACATACCTCTTTCGGGCAGCTGAAGTGGAGTTCGTCGTGCGCGCCCGTTTCTTCGCCTCCGCCCCATCTTTGGATCCCCCCCGACCAGACGCACCCGTACCACTGGTCGTCCGCTCCATGGCAGCCCCCGTGTCGACAGGCGCCGGCCGCTCCACCTTACGCCGCTTGGCTTGCGCACCGTGACTGGCGTCTCCGGCCCGCGACTTGCTACCCTGTCCTTTGCGGCCGCGAGTGTCATCCATATCCGAATCCGCGTGTGTGCGACGCTGCCGACGGGCCAGGACCGCCTCGCGTCGGGCCTCGCTCCGAGACGCCGCCTCAGCCTCATGCAAAGCGTGCGCCAGTTCCTTGTTGGCCGCGGCCTCCCGGCGCGGGCGCTCGTTGGCCGGCGGCTTGGCCGTGTTGCGGTTGGAGTACGCCCAATGGGTGAGACTGCCCATACGAGCCTCCTCGCTGATCTCGCCCGCAATGTAGGGGAATATGGTATCCAGACGGAGCAGCTGGCGATCGAGCTCGTCATTGGCGTTGGACACGACGTGGTTTTTCTCATCGGCGGTCATCATCAAATCGGAGAGGGTGGTTCGGACGCGATCGAAGAGGAGCCGACGATTTTTGCTTTCTTCCGATTCGGGGGGAGAATTCTATACAGTCAGCTTCATCATCTTTTTCCCTCCTATCCAATTTTTCACCCCCGTTCCCATCCTCTCATCCATCCACCTCCCAAACACAAAAAAGAAAAGAAAGAAAAACTCACCCCCGACAAAAACTCCTCCCTAACCATCCCCCCAATAATCGGCGCCCTCTCCAAATCCGCCCCCTCACCCTCCCTCCCAAACCTCTCGCCCGACCTCCCCCCCAACACGGACGTTGCCGAAGCCCCAACCGACTCCGTCAACAACCTCACCAGATTCTCCTCCAACGCCCAAGCCTTCGCGTCAACCTCCTTCAGCAGCGAATGATGTCTCCTAAACTCACGCGGCAGGGCGGTAATCGCGTCCGTGAAGTGCGTCAGCGCAGGGTAGAACCCGTGCGGCGCGGTCGTCGCGGCGGACTGCGCCGGAGGCGAGATGTCTGCGTGTCGGCCGTAGGCGAAGGACGTGCGGCTTTGGGTTTTGGAGGTGCGGGAGGGGTTGGTTCTTGTTTGGCGGGAGGATTTGGCATTTGCGTTTACGTTGGTGGATGATGTGGTTGTGGATGTGGCCATCACACCGTGGGAGGTGACGGCCGACATTTTGGATTGGATTGACTCTCGATCACGGTTTAGATGGATTGATTGATGGGATGGAAGGAAGGATTCGTTTGTGATGGTTGATTGAGTTGGTGGGATTGGGTTGATGAGATGAGAGAGAGATGCGCAAGAGAAAATGTGAGGCTGAGAAGTGCGGAGAAATGAGAGACTCCCTTCGGGCCGAATCAGGTGATAGCAGCCTTGTTTTTATGGCATCTACTCCTGACTCAGCATTACATGACGTCATGAAACTTACCACTACCAACTTAGCTTGTTACCTAGATAGTTCATGCTCGGTAAGAACACTTTCAGAGAACCTCCTGTAAAACACATACGAAACCATTATATCCAGGTTCTTAATTTACATGCTCCAGACACGTGGTATCCAGGAACCCGTGCCCCTTATAAACAAAAGAAAAACGATGCGCAGTCGTACAAAGTAGTCCTCTCCCAGTCCAACTCCCGTTCCGTTGCGATTGGTTATGGTGTATAGTGTGTGGTGGGTAGTGAGTGGTTTATTCGCCCTTCAGACGGTCCTGGTGGACGCTGAAGGCGGCCTCCAGCAGCTCCTGCTCCTCCTTCAGATGCACCTGCTTCAGACCGGTGGCCACCGACGGGCTGGGCGCACGGCCGGCGTACAGGACGTGGCGGCGGTTGTGGTGTTCGGTCTGGTTCAGCAGGGTCTCGATCCGCGGCTGGGCGTAGCTCCAGGCACCCGCGTTGAGCGGCTCCTCCTGCGCCCAGACGATGTCCTTGGCATTGGGGTAGCTGTCGAGGTTCTCCTTCAGCTGCGCCCACGGGAAGGGGTGCAGCTGCTCCACGCGCGTGATGGCCGTGTTGCGGATGCCGTTGGCCTCACGGTGCTTGGTCAGCGCCGCGTACACCTGGCCCGAGCACAGGATCACACGCTCGATCTTCTCGGGCTCGTCGATGGCGGTGCCGTGGGCGTCATCGGGGATGATCCACTGGAAGTGCGAATCGCCGCTGAACGCCTCAATATCCGAGCGCGCCAGCGGGTGACGCAGGAGCGCCTTGGAGAAGAAGATCACCAGGGCTGTTACAGTTAGTTTGATGATTCCACTTCGAGGGGAAAAGAAGGGAACTCACGCTTGCGGAACTGGCGGTGGATCTGGCGACGCAGGATGTGGAACAGATTGGCCGGAGTGGTCATGCAGGCAATCTGCATGTTGCAGTCCTGGTGCTGTCGGTCCAGCTTATCACCCTGCGGGTACAGGCGGGGCTCCTCGTTGCACAGCTGCAACCAGCGCTCCATGCGGCCGGACGAGTGCTCGGGGCCCTGCCCATCGTACCCGTGCGGCAGCGACACGACCAACCCAGAGCGCTGCAGCCACTTGGACTCGCCCGAGGCGATGAACTGATCGATGATGCACTGCGCGTTGTTGGCAAAGTCACCGAACTGCGCCTCCCACATGACCAGCGCGTTGGGCGAGGTCAGGGAATACCCGTATTCGAAACCGAGACTGGGAGGGACTATTAGTTTCCGGCCAAAATAAACGAAAAGGGCAATTCTAGAGAGCGAGGGAGAAAACATACGTTCCGAATTCACTCAGCGACGAGTTCGAGATGACGAAGCTGCCCTGGCCGTCCTTGACATGCTGCAGCGGGGTGTAGGTGTTCTCGTTCTCCTGGTCGTGCAGGACGGCGTGACGCTGGGAGAAGGTACCACGCTCGACATCCTGACCCGACACACGCACGTGGTAGCCCTCGGCGACCAGCGAGCCAAAGGCCAGGGCCTCGGCGGTGGACCAGTCGATGCCCGAGCCGGCCTCGACGACCTTACGGCGGTTGGTCAGGATACGCTTGAGGTTGCGGTGCAGGGTGAAGCCCTCGGGCGCGTCGCTGACGACGCCGGCGACGTGCTGGAGCAGGGGCTTGTCGACGGAGGTGGGCAGGTGGGGCAGGACCTCGGTGGCCAGCTCCTTGGGGGTCGAGAAGCCGTTCCAGGCGGAGGTCAGCCACTCCTTGCTGGTCGGGGTGTAGTCCTTGCTGCGGTCAAAGCTGTCGCCCAGCATGCCCCAGACCCACTTCTTGTGCTCGTCGATGTCCTCCTGGGTGAAGGTGCCCTCGGTGATGAGCTTCTCAACGTACTTGTCGAGCTGGGCCTTCTGCTCGGCGATGCGCTTGTACATGAGCGGCTGGGTGAACGAGGGCTGGTCGGTCTCGTTGTGACCCTGCTTGCGGTAGCAGACGATGTCGATGACGACGTCGCGCTTGAACTCGGCACGCCAGTCGGCGGCGACCTGGCAGACGTAGTTGACGGCCTCGACGTCATCACCGTTGACGTGGAAGACGGGGGCGTCGATGGACTTGGCGATGTCGGAGCAGTAGGGGGTCGAGCGAGCGAAACGCGGGTCGGTGGTGAAGCCGATCTGGTTGTTGACGACGATGTGGATGGTACCGCCGGTGGAGTAGGCAGGCAGGGAGTGGAAACCCATGGTCTCGTAGACGACACCCTGGGCGGCGAAGGCGGCGTCACCGTGGAGCAGGACGCCCATGGCGGTGTTGAAGTCCTTCTCGTCGCTGTTGTAGTGCTGGATAGAGCGGGTCTTGCCCAGCACGACGGGGTCCTCGGCCTCGAGATGGGAGGGGTTGGCGACCAGAGAGAGCTGGACGCGCTTGCCCGAGGGGGTGGGGCGCTCGAAGTTCATGCCCAGGTGGTACTTGACATCACCGGAGCCCTCGTCGGACGGCTCGGTGGAGCCGGCGAACTCGCTGAAGATGGACTCGTTGGGCTTGCGGACGACGTTGGAGAGGACGTTGAGACGGCCACGGTGAGGCATGCCGATGACGATGTCCTTGATGCCGTAGTCGACGCTGCGGTCGATCAGGGCCTTCATACCGGGCACGAGGGACTCGCAGCCCTCGAGGCCGAAACGCTTGTCGTTGGGGAACTTGGTGGCCAGGAAGGACTCGAAGCTGTGACTCCAGATCAGGCGGTCGAGGATGCGACGCTTGTCGTCGACCGAGTAGTGGTAGGGCTCGGGGACCTCGAAGCGATCACGGATCCAGTCGCAGGGGCGACGGTCCGGGATGTGGATGTACTCGACACCGTAGGAGCCGCAGTAGATCTTCTCGCAGGCGGCGATGATCTCGCGCAGGGTCATCTTCTTGCGGCCGTCGGTGGCGAAGCGGGGCAGGATACCGGGGCCCAGGGAGAACTCCTCGTCGAGGTCGCGCTCGGTGAAACCGTAGTGGTCAAGCTCGAGCTCCTTGGGACGGCTGTAGCCGAAGGCCTCGGCCTCGACGCGGATGCCCAGGGGGTCGATCTTGGCCTTGTGGTGGCCGCGAGCCTGATAGGCACGCACCAGCAGCTGGACCTTCAGGTGGTTGGTGACGTCGGAACCCTCGGCGACGCCGGCGAGGCCTTCGCCGGGCATATTCTGGGGGACGCCACCGGTGGGGGTGGGGACCAGGGTCGGGGGCGGCTGGAAGGCCTGGGAGACGGGCATGTTGCCATCCTCCATGTTCTTGAAGTAGGTCTGCCACGAGATGTGGACGGAGGACGGGTCCTTGCGCCAGGCCAGATACATCTCATCGATGTAGTTGGCGGTGTTTCCGGAGAGGAAGGAGTCGTTGGCATCCTAGAGCTGATGATCAGTATTCCGGATTCCCGTTTCTTTGTTGAATGACCATATAATATATGGAAAAAGAAAAAGAAATCAAGAGACTCACCACACCCTCCGCAGGAGCCGCATAGAAGCGTCTCCCGTGGGACAGACGATCGGCGAGGGCCAGCGGACGTCGGGCCGCGAGGGCGAACCGGGACGAAGCCGCCGGACGAGCGATCGAGGCGAGCGATCGCCGGCCATTGACGGCCGGACGCATCAACCCGCTGTTGGTCGCTTTGACCGCGGTGGCACGAAACATGGTGGGAAGATATCCGAGGGCTCTCAATCGCAAGAGAGCGCAATCTGAGCACGGATCGGAATAGGGAAAGTTGGGGTGGTAACGGACAGCTCGGGTAAGGAGCCGCGAGTTCTATAAGCGAGAAGAAAAGTCGAGACCGATCGATCGGAGCCTAGATGTTGGAGAAGAAAGGATTAGTATCGGTAGGGGAGACAGTGAGGTCAAGATATCCAGACATTGGATCCATAGAGTATGTCCCATCAGGAGGAAGAGGTATGATTGAGAACCGGGTGAAGGGAAGGACATACAGTACAGCCAGCAAAGACAGGTGTCGACGATTATTGCCGTAGCACCTGTAACAAAACGCGACTCATCAGAGAGTTCTCAAAACTCTCTTGACAACCAGGGGGTGGAGAGTGGAGAGAGAAGTTCCAGTGAAGTCGTCCTAAGGAGAGGACAGAAGTGTGGAGAGGAGAGTGAGAGAGAGAGAGGAAGGGAGGAAGTTGGTCAGAAAGAAGGAGAAAGAAAGAGAGAGAGAGAGAGCTTTGCCGAAATCGACGGCTATGAGACTTTTTTTCTGCCCTCAGGCTGACTTCACTCCGTCTTGTGTATTACACGTTCCGTACCGTACCGTACGATGACGCCTGTGGCTGATAATGCCCAGCTGACTCAGCCCGTGCGCACTGCGACCCAATGCGGGCCGACATTTCCGGCCGTCCTTTAATGCCGCATACTGAATACTACGACCGTAAGGAGAGGAAATGACACCGCCACATCCCCGGCCCGGGTATGACCTTGCCCGGATCGATGCGGATCTACAGGGTTATAGTTATTTGAAGGAGAGACTGTAGACTCACACCGTCATTCATCACACATTACCGTCAGACACCAGAAACAGATAACAGGTACAAATCGATATAAGACACAAAAGTCAAAAGTCGACCGGTCAAAAGGAAAAGAAACTGCCGCCCAGAGATCATGTTACATTAGGGTGCCTGGTATAGATCCAATTATATACCAACGTCAGGAAAACAAAGAGGAAAGAAGATAGGGAGGGAGAGATTAGACGAAGGGAAAAAAGAAAAAGAAAAAGAAAAGAAAAGAAAACAAAAGGGAGGGAGAGAGAGAATACCGCCTATTTCCCCCCCGCATCCGCGACGGCCGGGGACGATCCGCCGCTCGTCTCGGCGTCCTTCCGCGGAGACTCGCTCGTGCTGCTCGACCCCCACGGAAGGTCCGGCGGTACACTGTGCACGGTCGGGCTGACGTCCGATAGTCCCGTGAAACTGCCCCGGTGCGATGACGGCGGGTGCGGCGGGGGCGCGGGGTGGGACGGTGGATGCGGCGGCGGGCTCGCGCTGCTGCTGCGCAGGCTCCCGTTGCTGCCGCCCCAGGCCCCGCGCCGCAGCCGCATCAGCGCGCTCAGCGTCATCTCGTCCTCCCGCGGCCCCAGGTCCACCAGCTGCGCCAGCCCCGGGCTCGCCAACGACGGGGTCGAGTGCGCGGCCGCCCCGTGCGGCGGCAGCGAGATCACCGAGTTGCGCGTGCTCCACTCGCTGCGCTCCGTGATGGGCGTCAGGCTCGGTTCCCGGAAGGTCCCGCGGCTGCTGTAGCTCCGCGTGAGGCCCTCGAGGCTGCGCGGGCCAAAGTACCCACCGCTCGTCAGCTGCGTCGTCTGACTCCCGTGCGCGTGCGCGTAGAACCCAAACTCCTGCCCGTAGAACCCTTCGTCGTCGTTCTCCAGTGCCTCCGCGTTGGCCGCCGCGATGATGGGGTCGTCGTAGAGCGACACGTCGTAGTCGTCGTCGTCCAGGTCTTCAAAGGCCGGGTCGTCCGCCCCCGGCTCCGGGAACGGGAATGGTGCCCCCAGCGCGGGAGGGGGATTCTCCGGGAGGCTCTCCGCGCCCAGGGACGGCTCGCTGCCGCTAGCGGGGGGCCCCCGGGATCCGTCGTGCGTCGCCTGGCTGGCCGCCGCGGCGAGCGCGTGGTGCAGCGCCTCGAGGTTGTGCTCGGACAGTACGCCGCCTTGCGCCTTGGCCGGATCCAGCGACAGCGGGCCGCCGCCGACGCGCCGCGACCCCACGCCCCGATAGTCGCTCGCCATGCTGGGCATGTGCTTCAGGCCCTCGGGATGTTCGGCGTCCAGGGCCAACTCGTCCAGCTCCGAGAGGATCCCCATCGGGGCCGGCGCCGGGTCCCGGTCCTCGGGGGGACGTGCGGCGACCGTTTTACGGTCGTAGAGATGGCTTGACTCGTCGTCAAAGATCGACTCGTCAAACGTCTCGCCGCCACCCACGTCGGTCGTGAGATCCCCAAACTCCCCGTCGTCGAAGTACAGATCGTCGTCGTCGTCCAGGGGCTGCGAGGAGCTCGGCGGGAGACCGATCGGGATCTGCGGCACCACCGCCGGGGGGTCGGTAGCGTCCCGCGCGTCTGGGGGTGGAGCGGGGCGATGCTCCGCGGCGGCCACGTCGGCGGTCCGCTCCGATGGCGGGGTCGGCAGAACATCCAGATCATGGGTCGACGGAGACGCACCCGGGGGGAGGCCGGGTCCAACCGGACTGATGGGACTCGCCGCCACCGGGGACAAGCCCGGCGCGAGCCAGGACTTGTTCGGCAGCCCTTCGGGGACGGAGAAGTCATCATACCCGTCGTCATCGTCGTCCACATTCACCCCTGGAATCTTCTCCTCCAGGCCGTCGAAGTCGTCAAAGAGATCGTTATCGTAATCGTCCTCGGCGTCGCTGAAGTCGCCGTCCATGCGCGCCTTGGCCTTCCGCGCTGCCTCCTTGGCCTTGTGCTTCTCCTCCAGCAGCTTCTCCTGGGTCTCGGATTCCATGGCGTTCATGTCGAAGCTGAACCGGGACGCATTGCTCTTGCAGTGTTTGGGCACGCCCAGCGGTTGATGGGGGATGACGTCGACGGGGTCCGCATCGCGCCCGTTCCGCTGGGGCCCATGGTCGTCCGACGCACCCCGGGGATTGTCCAACGGGGGCTTATCCGAGGGGGGTTCGTCCGCGGGGACCTGCGCGGGGACCTGCGCGGGGAGCTTTCTGGCAAAGGCGGGGATCGCGTGGGCGTCCTGGTCGGTCGCGGCCGGGTTCGTCAACAGTGCCGATTGCAGGTAGGCCTTGTTCTCCACCTGCAGCACCGGGCGGTCGTCCTCGAAATGCTCCTTGAAGACCGGGGCGTATTCACTCTGGCGTTTTCTTCCCTGCTCGGGGGCGTAGTTGAGGGCTTCACGATCCGACGCCTGGGCGGCCGGCGGCTGATCCTGCGACGAGGGAGCCCGGGGACCCGCCTCGGATCGCGTGGGGGCGGTGGATCGCGTCCGCCGGGGCCGCGGGGCGGAGAAGTCATGCACGATCTTCCCCCGGATCCGCGGGTCGTAGTCGTCCGGGATGGCCGGGACGGCGGCGATGTCCTCCGTCCGCAGGTGGGCCAGGTGGGAGGACCGTCTCCGCGCCAGGAGCGACATGGGGTTCAGCAGATGCAGCATCGCCTTGCCCGACTTGTGTGGGGCATGTTCCCCCGAGACCTCGCGGTCCCCCTGGCGCCGGCCGCCGGTCCCCCCGTCCGTCCGGTCCTGCTTATAGTCTTTGTGTCCTCCATTGGCTTTGTCGGGGGCGGCATCGTCGGGCGTGGGTTTGAAGCGGAAGTGGCTGGTATGGGCCATGACGGGGGTCGAGGCTCGTTTGGCGTGATAATCGGAGGGTTGATGATGCGCATGCAGCAGGCCTTTCCCCAAAGACAGCCGAAAGGGCGAGCTCGTTTTGGATGACTCCCCATCGGTCGGGTCCGTCGGACGCGGGACGGTGAAGGACGGTTGTGAGTGGTTGGGCTGGGCGGTAAGCGACACCTCTCGTTCGCGTTCTTCTTCCGGGCTCGAATGGGGCCGAATGTCTTTCTCCGACGTGGCCGACGGGACGGCGAGGTTGGTGGACGAGGATGACGGTGGCGCTGGGATCGCCGCTGTCGACACGGTGACGTTCAGCTTCTCCCCCTCCACGTCGGGGGAATACTCGGACGTCTGTGGGCTCGAGCCCTCTGGATGGGCCGACAAGGTGCCCACGGACGTGGGCACATCGGCAGCGGTGTTTTGGATCGTCGGCAGCTGAGGCAGCGAGGAGGCCAGTTTCGGAGACGCACTGGACCGGCGGTGGTCGCGCCGCCAGTACGAGAAGACGGCGGAGGGCGGCATGACCAGTTCAGCTCCCGTGGCTCGGTGGGGAAAACAAACCTCGGATCAACGGGTGCCACCGTTCCCCATGACTTGCGATGGAGGGGATGGAGAGACGATGGACGAGCGATCGACCGGTGGTCGAAGAACCAGAGGGGGACGAAGGATTTGGGAGGCGTGGGGTATGTCTCAGCTGGCAGCGTTGCATCCCACTGCGCCGTGGGGACGAGAAACAAAAAATCACGGACAGAAAAGGGAGACAGGAACGAATGGAGAAGAAGAGGGAAATGGATGACCAAAGATCCAAAAATGAGACCGGAACCGAAGACGAAGGGTGGATTGAGTCAGGGGTGGAAACACGAGAAAAAAGAGAGAAGTGAAGTCACTGACTTGGTCCATCTTGCTTGGTCCGAAAGCGGGAAATCCATCCCTCCTCTCCACCCGTCGATCAATGACACTCCGCTCCCGAGAAGACATTGAATTGGTTGGGTCGGATTCGCCCGAGTCAATATGACGGATCCAGAGATGTCAGAGAGTTTCTTTCAGGGACCCATCGTCGCTTGCGGTGGAGTTTGTTGGTGGTGGGTGGTGGGTGGTGGGTGGTTGGTTCCTCGGTGGCGCGGGGAGGAAGACCCGACGGATGGATGCAGGCAGCCCGACAGGCGGTTCCTGGTCGTTTTCTACGCATTGGGCGAACCAGAGGGGGACAAGTCACGAATTAGGTAAAAATGGACAGCGAATTACGGAATGTCTGGTAGGTACAGCGGTATGAAAAATGATGATTAGAAGTGGTCCATCCAGCAAGGTTGAACCACGAAACGAACCGAAATCCGGGGATGACAAGATGGAGATATTAGAGAGATTATAATACAAGACAGAATGCTCCAAGAACAAGCAGCGCTAATCTACAACCCGTGCATGCGTCCCAACCGTCAGAACAAACCCGATGCTCCGACATGCCAATACAATAATTAGAAATCAAATAAAAGAAATAAACAAAGGAAAAGAAAGAAGCCCAACGAAGATAGTAGGCGACAAGAGAGAGAGAGAGAGAGAGAGAGAAAATAAATAAAGATCGATATTAGGCGATACTCTGTCGCCAACGGTCAATCATCTCGCGCTGTCCCGCGCCCACCCGTCCCGTTCCCGGAGGACCAGGCTGCCGGGGCACCGCGTAGCTCATCGGGTGCTTCCCCAGGATGGCATCGGTGTAGAATGTATTCGGGTGCAACATGCCATACCCCGACGGCGGGCGGTGCGGGGAGCTGGTCGTGCCCGCCGGAGGGACCCCGGGCGGCGCCGCATACGGCAGCGACAACTGGGACCGCGTGTGCTGATGGCCCAGGCCGCCGGGGACACCCCCGGGGGCACCCCCGGTCGCCGGGGCGGCGGGCCGTCCCTCCGTCGTCGGACGGCGGGCGTGGAGGATATCCGCCATGCTGCGGCGATACCGCGGGATCTTCAGCGTCGAGTTCTTGGGGAGCTCGGCGGCGGCCTCCCGGTGCAGACGCGCCCGCCGCTGGGCCAGCGTCTCGTCCTCGGGTTCCGCGGCACCGGCGCCCGTGCCCTCGTCCTGGTCGTCGTCCCCACCACCCAGCTGACGGAACTCCGCGAAGATCTCGCTGGCGAACTCGCTCTGCCCCGCGGTACTCTGGCGGTGGTGCGCCTTGAGTCGCTGGAGGCGGGCCCCGAGCGTCTCGCCGTCCTCGTCGTCGTCGTCGTTGGCGGCGGCGGCGGCGGTCGCCCCGGGCGCCGGTGCATGCGCATACATGGTCACCGGCCGTCGGTCCGAGATCCGCGGCGGCGCGGGGGAGGTGTCCCCGCGCAGTCGCGCGCGCCGTCGGCTGAGGGGCTCTGACTCCTCCATCGCCCGCCGCGCCATGAGGCCCAGGGGCCGCCCATCCTCGGGCGGCTGGGCCTGTTCGGGGAACAGCATGGCCAGGGGGACGTCCTCGTCATCGCCCGCGTCCTGCTGGTGCAGGGTGGGACTCTCCCACGCCAGGGCCACGGGGCGCGCGCGCCGATGCTCGCTCTGCTTCTGCGCGACGGCGTCCATCTGCAGCAAGGTGGAATGCAGACCCCCCGCGGTGGCGGCCGTGCGCCGCCGCTGCTTCAGCTCGTGTTTCCGCATCTCCAGCTCGGCCAACAGGGTGGTCGGGGCGCCGGTGAAGGGCCCGTCGTCCCCGCTGTCGGCCACGTCGGCGGCGGGGGCCGGGGGCGCATCGGCGCCGTTGGGCTCCCCCGGCGCCTCGTCGCGCAGGGCCGTGCCTTCGTGGGCCCGGGTGGCCTCCGCCTCGCTCGGGCCGTGCTCGCCGGTGCCCGTGAGGGACACCGAGTGCAAGTCCGAGTCGGACGGGGCCCGGTCGGGGGCCCCCGACAGCCGAGGGCGTGCGCTGCTGCCGTACACCTCCGGGCCGAGGTGGCCGGCAAACGGGTGATCGGTGAAGGCGCTGACGGGGGCCCGGGTCGAGGCGTCGAGGATGCTCTCCAGCGTCGCGACGGCGGACTCCTTCTTGACGTCCACGTCCAGGGCGGGCGCGGCGGGGGGGTCGAAGAAGACACTGGCGCGCAGGTGGGGAGTCACGCCGGTGGCGGCTTTCTCGTGCGGCGCGTCCTCCCCGCCGTCCGGTCCCAGGCGCCGCTCCGCCGCCGCCTGGCGGTCCGCCGCCGCGACGGTGCCGAGGAGCTGGGTCCGGCGCTTCTCCCGCTCGGCGATGGGCCGTTGGGACAGGCGTGGGGGCAGGTTGAGCATCATCGGGACGGGCGCCGGGTAGTAGACCATGCGCTCGCCGGGCGGGGGTTCCTGGAACGACTCGGCCCGCGCGGCCAGGGGCGGACGGGTCAAGGGCACGCGGGGCCCCGGGGCGTCGGCGCGGTCCGGGGGGTAGTGGACGCCATCAAAATCGGTGAACAAGACGCGCGCTTGCTGGTAGGTGTCGTTGGACGCGGCGGAGACGGGGCGATCGGGCTCGTGAAGGGGCATCTGGTCGTAGGGGTTGTCAAGGGGGAGGAGGGGATCAAAACCGGACGGCTGGGCGAGGGCGGGGGGCAGGGGCAGGAGGGGGGCGGGCACGGGGTTGGAGCGGCGGTCGCCGGGGCCATGCTCGGAGACCTGGGCGAGACGGGCGGCGGACTGGATGGAGGCCTGGCGGGAGCGGGCGTGCGTGCGGCGGGGCGATCCGTCCAGGCTCCCCACCGGGTGGGAGGTGGACCCGGAGGAGCGTCGCTTCTGGGCCTGGTCCATCTTGCGGATCTCGCGACCAATATCGGCGGAGCTGGAGCTCATGCGTTCGGCGCTCTGCTCGAGTCGCTCGACATTGTTGACGTAGGCGCCCTGGAGGGACTGCAGGTCGGGGGTGGGGTGGCTCAGGGGCACGGGGAGATCGGAGATGGGGGTCCGCAGGGCGGGCTCCTCGGGGGCGTCCGGGCGGGTGGTCGCGTTGGCGGCGGCGGTATTGATCGGAGGCAGTGGACGAGGGAATGCGTCGGTGGTGGTGGTAGTGGACGGATCCACGGATTTCGGGGTCGCGACAGGATCGGCGGCGATCTCCTCGTAGTCGTCGTCCTCGACGGTTTCATAGCTCATGGCGGTCATGGAACGAATCATGGACCCGAGGCTCCGGACGGGGGGGTCGAGTCCTCCCGGATTGTCCTGATCGCTGGTGTTGGAGGTAAGGTCATGTTGGTCGGATTGGGCGACGGCGTTGTAGGCCATGGTGGGACCGATGGGGAGGAATCAATGCCTTTCGGCCATTCAGGGAGTCATGAGAGGGAGAGGGGGGAGAAAGAAAAAAAAAAGAGTGTGAACCGAGACAAATCAAAGGAAGGGAGGAGAAAGAGAAGAGAGGGAAGGAGAGAAGAGAAAGGAAGGGAACGAGGGTGGTAGAAGGATATTCAATTGTGGAGAGAGAGAGAGAGAGAGGATGGAGGAGAGAAAGGAAGAAAGAAGAGAAAGAAAGAAAGAAGAAGAAGAAGAAGAGAGAGTCACACGTCCATAATTATTATGATCTGGTTATGAGTGGATTATGTTTGGGATCCTGAGGTTTCCAGGCAGTGATTTTTATGATTGTCTTCTTTCTTTTTATTTATTTACTTCACTTTTTTCTTTCTTCCTGGATTCTTCAATGCTGGCGATTATTTGATTATTTACCAATTTCCCTGGATTTATCTCATTCTCGATATCTGGATATCGGATCATACGGTGGAATCCTGGTTAGACCACTCTTGGATCATCTGCATCCTGGATTTAAACACAACTTGGCCACAGCATCCCACATTCCCACTCTTCCACCACTCCATCCTCTTCCCGGGTTAGCGTGGACACAAAAACTGGGCATGTCTCTCTTTCTTTCGCGCATGTGTCTCTCCTTCTCTTTCCTACTATCTCCTTTCTCTCTTGACTTCTCGTTTCCATTCTCGTTCGCTGGTTCGATCCAGACGGGAGGTTGATCGGGTAGATCCGTCTCCCTATGTCGGATCATCCAGACGATTAGGATCGATCGAATCGTCAGTATCTTCCATCTCGAAAGAATCGGAGAATCCTCAGTGGAGTCCGTCTCGGAAGAAATCCCAACGTTAGCGCTGCACATCCTTTCCGTTCTGCCCCCGTTCTAGACCCTCCGAACCATTTGGACGGCAGACCGGGGAGGAGACTGAAATAGATACACCAGGACGAATGCGAATGCCTCCCTCCACGTTCGTGATCCTCTATGGTCTTCTATGGTCCCTTCGATGAACCACCCCATTGCTGGACCGTCAATTTAATTAAACGCTCTCATGAACAGCAGGACGCCTGTCATCCCCCCTGCAGCAGCGCGACTCCACGACTCCACTATGGAGAGCCACACCGCATCGCCCACAGGGATGGCGCGTCACGGCTCTCACTCACACACACACTCTCTCTCTCTCTCAAATCAACGATGTGTGCCATCGATGGGTACGGAGGAGTCGAACCAAAACAATCATCACGGCCAATGATATCCTTCCGGTCAGCCCTCTCGTGAGAGAGTCATCCAACCCCGCATCTCCGCGATCCCCATCCAGGTCCGCCGATCCCCTGCCGACGGACCTCGGGCTCTCTGGCTCACGACTGCAGAACACCCATTCCTCACTTCGGTCGGATGAGAGGTATTGACCCTGCAGCCGTGGCTTTGTGTGTATAGCATCCCGCTAGGGCATGTGCTGTCCAACAAAGAATAAATCCCATATAAAGCGGTCTGACGCCGTCTCCCGGGGAGCTGCTGCTTCTGCGGACAAAGACTTTTGCTTTCCGATCCTCCACCACTACAATCCCCCAGAGGCCTCCCCCTCCCACACCATGATCTACCTTCCGGAGAAAGACTATGATCTCCCGGATCTCGATTTGTTAAGCGTAATCTTCGGTGAGTCGTCTCGTCCCTTCCGTCACGAGGCGGGGCCCGGGAAGAGTTCACCGACGGAGAAACTGAGGTCCATGCACGATCAGATTCGCCCCTCCCCGGCAGCAAGGAAAGCACCATCCTGCATGCCGAGGCCGCCGATCCCTCCAACGGCATCACCAAGGCCCAGACCCGCCAGTACACCCGCCAGATCGCCTACCTCCTCCGTCACCACTTCGGGGTCGGTGGCCAGGGTGCCGGCAAAGATGTCGTGGTCGGCGTCTCCACGGGGCAGGTCCTCCTGCCCGCCGTCTTCTACGGCGTAGTGGCCGCCGGGGGCGTCTGGAGCGCCGCATCCTACACGGCCACGGCCGCCGAGCTCGAGCGCCAGATCCGCCAGGGGAACAGCCGGCTCGTCATCACGGGCCCCGAGACCCGGGAACTGGCCCTCCAGGCAGCCCAGGCGGCGGGGGTTCCCGCCGATCGGGTCCTGGTGCTGCGGAGCATGGCCCACGAGCGGGTGCTGGCCGACAGTCGCACCGGCCACAACTACCTCCACGGCCTGACGGCGTCGCAGGCCCTGAACTGGGAGCGCATCACGGACCCCCGGCGGCTGAACGACTCCCTCATCTGTCTGCTCTACAGCAGCGGCACGACGGGCGTGCCCAAGGGGGTCAGCGTCTCCCACCGCAACGTCGTTGCCGAGGCGCTCATCCCCTTCTTCATGGACCGCGAGTACGTTGCCCAGCGGACGGCCCAGGACCCGCGCTACGAGCACCCCCACCGCACGCTGGCGCACCTGCCCACCGCCCACATCGCTGGCACGCAGGGCTACTTCATCAACCCGGCGGTGATGGGCGGCACCGTCTACTGGATGGACCGGTTCGATTTTGCCAAGTTCCTCGAGTACAACAAGAAGCTGGAGATCACCTTCTTCTTCTCCGTGCCGCCCATCTTCCTCCTCATCAGCCAGAGCCCCGCGGTCACGGACCAGTTCCGGAGCCTGCGCCGCGCCTACTCCGGCGCGGCCCCCATGGGCGCCAACCTGCAGGTCAAGGCCCAGCAGAAGCTGGGCTGCCTCATCAACCAGACCTGGGGGCTGAGCGAGACCACCGGCAGCGTGACGGGCATGCCGTGGGAGGTGGAGGAGCTGACGGGCAGCGTGAGCCGGCTGCTGCCCAACATGCGCCTCCGCATCGTCGACGAGGAGGGCCACGACGTTGCCGAGGGCCAGGAGGGCGAGTTCATCGTCAAGGGGCCGGTCATCGCCAAGGGCTACTACAACAACCCGCAGGCCACGCGGGAGGCGTTCACCCCGGACGGCTGGTTCAAGTCGGGGGACATTGGCGTCCGGAAGAATGGATTGTTTTATATTGTTGACCGGAAGAAGGTATTTTTCTTTCTCTCCTTTCCTTTTTTTTTTTCTTTTCCTTCGAAGTATACCCTCTTACCCTCTTTCTCCCTTTTTTTTTTTTTTTTTTTTTTTTTTTTTTTTTTTTTCAATTAAATTGAAAAAAAAACCCCCAATAAAATAAAAAAAAAAAAAAAACCAAACAGAA